>CABHPH010151813.1:43886-71984 GCA_902168325.1 Peromyscus nudipes | reverse complement strand
TGACTGCTTCTATTTCCTTAGGGGTTATAGGTCTATTTAAGTTGTTTTTCTGATCTTGATTTAATTTTGGTATGTGGTATCTATCAAGAGATTTGTCCATTTCTTTTAGATTTTCCAATTTTGTGGAGTACAGGTGTTTGAAGTATGACATAATGATTGTC
The DNA here is from genome assembly GCA_902168325.1 of Peromyscus nudipes. Taxonomy (NCBI): domain Eukaryota; kingdom Metazoa; phylum Chordata; class Mammalia; order Rodentia; family Cricetidae; genus Peromyscus; species Peromyscus nudipes. The sequence goes on along the minus strand of CABHPH010151813.1, from coordinate 71,823 downwards.
TGGATTTCCTCAGTGTCTGTTTTTATATTCTCCTTTTTGTTTCTGATTTTGTTAATTTGGATATTCTCTCTCTGGCTTTTCGTTAGTTTGGGTAAGGATTTGTCTGTCTTGTTGATTTTTCTTAAAGAAACAACCCTTTGTTTCATAGTATTATTCTCTTTGTTTCTATTTTATTGATTTCAGCCCCCAGTTTGATTATTTCCTGCCATCTACTGCTCCTGGGTGAGTTTGCTTCTTTTTGTTCTAGAGCTTTCAGATGTGCTGTTAAGTCAATAGTATGAAATTTCTTCAAGTTCTTTATGCAGGCACTGAGTGCTATGAACATTCCTCTTAGCACTGCTTTCACTGTGTCCCATAAGTCTGGGTTTGTTGTGCATTCATTTTCATTGAGTTCTAGGAAGTCTTTAATTTCTTTCTTGTATTTGGGGCATAGATGTTCAGAATTGAGACATTGTCTTGGTGGATTTGTCCTTGATGAATATGAAGTGTCCTTCTCAATCACTTTTGATTAATTTCTTGGCATTCTTTAAGGGATTTATTGACTTCCTCCAATTTTTTTGTCTGCCTTTTCCTTAATTTCTTTAAGAGATTTTTGTTTCCATTTCCTCTCTAGGGACTTCTGTCATCTTCAGAAAGTTATTTTAAGGTCATTTTCTTGTGCTTCAGCTGCATTGGAATGTTCAGGTCTTGTTGTCATAAGATAGCTGAGTTCTGGTGTTGATGTATTGCCTTTTCTGTTATTGACTGTGTTCTTATACTGGTGTTTAAGTATCTGGATTTGGGATGATTATAGGTCTAGGTGTTGATTACTGTGTTTGTCTTTGTTGGATGGGTGTTTTGTTCCTTGGTTTCAGTTTCCTCTCTGATCTTCTTGCCTTTGTGGCCAAGGGTTCTGGTTACAGGTAAGTCCAGTAGGGTGTCTCTTGGAGGTTTGGGGGCCTTGGGTTCCTTGGTTGGGTCTTGCCTCTAGTAAAGCTGAAGTCTTCTTGGGTCTCTAGATACAGCCTGGCCTTTGGTAAAGCCTGAGTCTTCTTCTGGGGGTACCTAGGACCAGCTTGGTCTCTGGGAAAGCCACCGGGGCTGTTCTCTCAACTGGTGTGGACTGTACCTGGGCCTATGGAGTCTGCCAGAATTGTGGGGAAGGACCGGCCTTGGGAACAATAATGAGGTGGGAGGTGTTGGACAGAGGTGTAGACCTTGGAGGAGCAGAATCCAGGGGTTTGAGGCAGTCCAACTGGCAGGCAGGCCACTCACCTGCTTGTTGTACCAGAGCAGTGGGATTCCACTGGAGTTTGGGGCAGGGCCCAGCAATGGTTCTGGTGCTGAGATGGGAGGCAGTGGGCCACAGGACAGGAGGGTTACTCATTGGTTCTGGCTGGTGTGGTCTGTGCCTCGGTGATGGAAGTCCTCTGGGGTTGGGGACAGGGTCCAGCAGCAGGGCTGGGGACTAGCTGGGATATCATGGGCCTAGGGAAGGGAGAGAGAATCCAGGGGCAGGTATTTTTTAAAAAATATTTTTATTGAATTTGATCATTTATGTGTGTGTATGTTTTGTCTACATGTATGTAGCATGTGCATGGAGCCCATGGAAAATAGAAGTAGGAATCAGATTCCTTGGAACTGGGGTTAAGTATGGCTGTGAACTACCACATAGGTGCTCAGAATTAAACCCAGGTTCTCTGCAAGAATAACAAGTGCTCTTAACTCCTGAGTCATATCTCCAGCCCATGAGGTGAGAGTGGGCTTTGAGGTTTCCAAAGACTCTATTTTGAGCTAGTTCTCTCTGCCTTCTGCTTGCAGTTTGTGATGTGAGCTCTCAGCTGTTTCTATTGCCATACCTTTGCTATGTTGTTATGGATTCTAACTCCGGGAACTGTAAGCCCAATTAATGACTTTCCTTTATAAGTTGCCTTGGTCATGGTGTTTTATCGCAGCGTTAGAAAAGTAACTAAGGCACCAAATTCTTACTGGATTTAAGACCTAACCCACAGGAGAAAAAAACATGCCTGGTACTTATAAACACTCTCGAAATCCAGTCATAGGTACTAAGTGGGTGGGAATTGAAGAGTGTTGTTTAGCTAAATCGATAGCCTCAAACTGTCTTCTGAACATCTACATTTACATTTATACCTATAGCAAATACTATACTCCATTTTAACCAGAGAAGCCTCTCCTTCCTGAGAATGATAGTCAATGCAGAGACTCATGGCTCTCCAAGATGCTGAGACTAAGTGGCCAGTGATGGATGAATGCTCAGTCCTAAACAAGACATCTATGTCATCCTCTCTCAGGCTCAGGGAATGTTGTAGAAGGAGAGATGGAAAGAATGTTTACTGGGGCTGCACAAAAATAGACCTGTCAACAGTAGAGCATGTGTGGAGAAGGGTTCTGAGAAGCCCTGTCTCACACTCTGAACTATTTGTTACTGATATAGTCAAGGAAAAGGGGAGTTGCTGCCTTCATGTTGGTCGCACAGATGGCTCTTGTTGAATTAAATGAGCCACAAAACAAAATCAAAAGTCATGAATCTGGGAACCAGGCTAGAAGGTATGAGGAGGGGAATTGATAGGGAGGGAAGGAGATGGGGGGGGGATGATCAGAATAAGTCATACACATGTGTGAAATTATCAAAGAACAAACTTAATTAAAAATAAGCCATTATCAATGCTCTTTGTCCAGACAAGCAGCAAGTTTAAAACATTTATTTATTTTATTTAGGTTTTATTTGAGGCAGGTGCCATGTATTCCAAGCTGCTTTTGAACTTACTATGTATTGGGTGATTACCTGAATTTGTGATTCTCTGGTCTTTGCTGCCTGAGTACTGGAATTTAGAGCTGTGTGCTACCATTTGTGTGGTGCTGGGAACGAATCTAGGTCCTTGTGCCTGCTAGGTATCTCTACCAACTGAGCTACATCTCCAGCCCCAGAGACTTTTTTTAAATGAATATTTTTAGTAGCACGCAGAATGATGGAATTCGTTGTGGTATGTTCATACACACATACACAACTTGCTTATATTCTCACAGCAAACTTCCTGTCTCTCTGGCTCTTACAATCTTTCTGCCCCCTTTTCTGCATCGATTCCTGCCCTAGGTGCAGTTGTCTTGTAGATGTTATCAGGGTACCACACGGTAGTCCTGTGTCCTCTGCATTGTGATCAGTTGTGGTTTTCTTAAGGATATTTAAACCTAGATTCTGCTTATGAGAAAACATGCCTAATATTTGACTTTCAGAGTCTGGCCTTTCTCACTTAACACAATGATCTCCAGTTGCCACCATTTTTCAATAAGGGGAGGGATGTTTCCCATTTCCTGTTTACTGAGACAAGAGAAACCTTTCCAGGATCTTTCTCCCCATTGACATGTGGAACAGGCCCACCTAGACCCCCTTCCTGCTAACCTCTTTGGATTCCCGTTTCTCCTTGGCTGCTAGCTGCTGGGGATTTCTCTGTCTTCTGAGTTTAGGTCTGAATTACATTTCCATCTTCCCCTCTGAGGTGCTAGATGGATTCTATGCATGTTTTGGCATTGTCTTGTTCTGTCTCTCTGTGGACTTCCTGAGAATGCTGCAGCTTCCTCTCTACAATGTATTTTATAAATATTTAAAATAGTTGACTGAATTAATATTTAAGATAGTTAGGACTATATTAAAAAGTGAAATTCTAGTGATTTTTTTTCAACTTCTTTTTCCATGAAATCCTTGATACCTGTAAAATATGGTTGTCAAGTCTATGTGCTAGCACAGGCCTCAAAGTCCCTGCTAGTGACTGCTCTGGTCTGAGATCCCAGGCCTGCTATGAATAGACAGACTGTGGTTAGAAGTTTCCTCTGGAAGCTTGTATGCTTCTACAGGTACTTCCCTGAGGTATCAGAAGTCATTCCCCATTGCTGACATCAAGTCATCCTCCCAGGGTAGCTGTGGCCAGTCCACTTGTCAGCCACTGGCTTGTAGCTGGAGTAGGGAAGAAAAGATGTCCTCAGAGACAAGTATAGTTCTACAGTTTGTAGAAAACAGACAGAATCCCTTTGTGTCTGCCTGCTGTCTGGCTGTATTTGCTTCCTTCATGTTTGAGGGAATCACCTACGGATTTCTCCCTGACATGATGTGAAGGGTATCAACGCCCTCACAGCCAGTTGGTGTGATACTAGGGGGTGAATCTGGCTTGACTCTGGACTTCAGCTATGCATTAGTGTGTAACGGACAACTTCCAAACTTACCCATTTACAAATCAGAACAAAACGTAAAAATGTCCATTCCTTACATCCTTATGAGCGAGCTGGGCAATGTGGGCCAGCTCAGCTGAGGCTGTAGAGGGTGCTTTCGTTTGCTTGCAGTGGTGTTGGTGGGCTTGGTGCTCTGCTCCAGGGGCTCTTGTTCCCCAGGGGCTTAGGCTGGATTCCAAACACACAGGGCCAGCCTTTTGAGGGCAACCAGAGGAGGCAAGATGTCCTTGCTCATGCCTCACAGGCAAGGCTAAGTCCAGAAGACTGACTGATTAGATGGAACAACAAGCCTCATTGATGAGTGTATGCAGAGCTACAGAGAACACTCCTTGGCCACTGTTCTCATGCAGCACGACATAAAATGTATATTCTTGACGTCTATATTAGTGGATTCTTCCTTGCGCATATTGACTGTTGTGTGTTAGACATAGACAAGGAGGTGGGCTGGTGATGCAGTTAGTTGGTAGAAAACTTGCTTAGCATGTGCAAAACCCTGGGCCTAGTTCCCAGCACCTCACAAACTGGGTGCAGTGGCACATGCTTGCAATCCAAGCACTTTGGAGGTGGAGGCAGGAGGATCTGAATGTCACTCTCAAATAATCATCATGTTGGAAGTCAACCTGAGATACACAGTTATGAGACTGTGTCAGAAAAAGAAAAAAAGGGGTTATATCAGTGGGTAAGAGCACATGTTGCTCTTGCAGAAGACCAAGAAGATTTGATTTCAAGAACCCACATGGTGGCTCACAACTATCTGTAATTCCAATTCAAGGGCATCCAGTGCAATCTTTTGACCTCCAAGGGCATCAGACACATGTGTGATGCACATATATACATGCAAATGAAACACTCATGCACATAAAATGGCAAAATTGATAAATCTTAAAAATAACAATAAATAGGAATAAAGAGAAGGAAGAGGGGGAGGGGGAAAAGAAGCATCTTACACAAGGTTTATGTCAGTGTCTCTCTTAACTGTAGAAACTGCTGTCATGTGTTGCTGAGGATCTGTAGCAACTCCAACAAAACACTGGTGTTCTTAAGTACACAAAACAGAACAGGATGGACTCCTGTATATGGCCCTACAAAGACTTTAAAATAGATTTTTAATTATGTGTGTGTAGGTATGTGTGTATGAATGCCTGCAGTCCCAGGAGCTGGTGCTACATATAGTTGTTAGCTGCCTAATGTGGTGTTGGGATTTGAACTCTGGCCCTCTGGAAGAGTAGTATATGTTCTTAACTGTTGAGCCATCTCTCTAGCCTGACATTTTTCTTCAAGTGAAAAAAAAATCTAGTTTGAGTTCTGCACATTCTATAGATCCCAACAGATATACAAAACTTGAAAGCCTCCAGGTTCCCCAGGCATACAGTTTTTTATGTAAGGGCAACGGCCCCTGGATGTATATCAGCAGTTCCTTCTTAGAAGGAGCTGGATTAAGATGGGCACAGTGGCACACACCTTTAATCTCAGAATTTTGGAAGCAGAGGCAGGAAGATCCCTGTAAATTTGAGACTAGCCTGATTTACACAATGAGTACCAGGGCAGCCAAGGTTCCATAGTGAAAGTCTTTCACAAAACACAACAAAACAAACAAACAAAAACAAAAACAAAAATAAAAAGCAAAAACCCAAAAAAAGTTCTGGGTTGAGTTACTGTCAAAACGTGTTTGAGCTTTTTTGGTACATTTTTACAAAATGCAATCACATGTCATGTGTTTAAATGAAATTTAAATTCAAACTGAAGAAAAGGATGTACTTGGTTCAATTCTCAGGCCCTGGTTTCAGCCTTTCCTTGAACTAACTGGAGACCACATTATGGTTGAGCATGGAGACACACACTTATAGTTACATGTGCTTCTTGAAAGAGTTTTCAAAGGCTAGTAAAGTAGATCCAAGTAAGGGTAGGCTCCTGGGATTTACACTGGCAAAAAGACAGCATTTAGTCCAGTCATTAAGAGGCCTAAAAAACCAACCAGGAGAACTCAAACTTGTGCAGCGTCAGCGTCCTGTCTGCTAGCACCACACCAAATAGTGTAGAATCCTTCCCCTCAACTAGTTTCAATACAGTTTGAGTTAGTTATCAACTTCTTTTTTGTGAAAAATTCAGTTTCTCCTGGGCTGTAATTTTGAGGTTAACAAATATGCAGATAAAATCATTGCTCTTTCCTGTTCATTCCAGCCTAAATCTTTATCTTTCAAAAATTTCAATATGGGAATTGACTGACAGTTTAATTATTATCTCTCTGTTTGTACCAACATTTTGTGGTTCTATGGGAAAGGAGTAATGCCAGCCAAAATGCCAAAGTCATCTCTTTGCTGTGTCCATGTCATTTACAGAAAGGGAGGCAAGATGTGCTTCATTATTGACTAATCAAAATAGAAACAGACATGAGCAGTCAAGACTTTAACAGAGCCGTGCCCTTCAGAAAGCACTAATGCCACTAGTCACGATGTGATGATCTTGTCTTGTTGGTGCTAGATATCTGCACCACGTTAATGTGCTCATGTACAGTATATTATTACATTGATGTTTCAAACAGAAAATCTAAAACTGCTGTTTCAACAGTTAATGTAAAAACTTTAGAAACACAAAATTGTCTGCTCTCATGTGCAAACCACAGGTGTAAAGTCTTTGTGCTTTCCTCTCCTACTGTTCGTTTATTTATTTTTTTATTGTTTGAGAATTGTCTACTTGTCGGTGGTGGTTTGAATAAAAATGGCCCCCATAGGCTCACAGATTTGAATGACTGGTCATTAGGGAGTGGTACTACTTGCCTGGAATTAGGAGGAGTAACAGCGATTAGGAGGCCTTGTTGGAGTAGCTGTGGCCTTGTTGGAGGAAGTGTGTCACTAGGGGTGGACTTTGGGGTTTCAAATGCTCAAGCCAGGCCCAGTTTCTCACTCTTCCTGCTGTCTGTGGATCCAGATGTAGAACTCTCAGCTACTTCTCCAACTCTGTGTCTGCCTGCATGCTACCATGCTTCCTACCATGATGATAATATAACCTCTGAATATAAGCAATCCCCAATTAGATGCTTTCCTTTCTAAGAGTTGTTGCTGTGGTCATGACATCTCTTTACAGCAACAGAACACTGACCAAGACAATGTGTATAATGTGTTTTGATGAAATCCACCACCCATTCCCTTTCCTGAAATTCCTCCCCATAGTGTCTACTTGGTGCTACTCATATGTGCATGAGTGTAGAGCTATCCATTAGGGTCATGGATGGCATCTCAAGGGCTACATCTCTGAAGCGAACTGACTATCTCTCTCCTTGAAGTCACCGATTTCCCATAGCTCCTCAGTTAGGACTGGGACTGTGTGTCCCCTCTCCCCTTCGTGGTAGAATTTTGGCTAGCTTGATTTTGTGCAGGTCTTTGTACATGCAGTCACAGTCCCTGTGAATTCATGTGTGCAGCGTCCCTGTACTGTGTGGGCAACACTGCTTTGCTGCAGCTGTCTACTTCCTGTGGCTCTTAACCTTCCATCCCCTCTTGCATGATGATCCCTGAGTCGTGGGAGAAGGAGATATAATACAGATGTTCCACTTAGGGCTGAGCACTCCACAGACTCCAATTCTGTGCCGTTGGATTGGTTAGGAGTATTGGGTATCTTTGATAATAATCATCTAATGCAAAAACAAACAAACAAAAACTTATTTGGTGAGGGCTGAGAGAAGTGCTACTCTATGGGCATAAAGAGAAGTACTTAGGGGGTAGTTTAATACTATGGTCATGTAGCAGAATAGTAAGTAGTAGTAGGCTCTTTCCTAGGGCCTATGATCTATCCAGCCATGGGTTCTTGGCCCAATTAAAGGTGCCAAATTTGAGTTCTGTCTTGTGGAGCTGGCCTTAAGGCCAATCAAAAAATGGTTCATTACTCCTACATCATCTGTACCACTGCTTCCCTGGTGGGTATATTTTGCCAGACCTCTCATAGAGTTCATAGCTGGGTAAGACTGCTTATGGATTTATACCCCATGTTGTACCATGCTCTTTCAGCACTGTGGAAGCTAGCCAGTATGGGTGAGGTTTACAGGTCAGTACCAGTATGATTTTTCCATGTTCTATGACATCAACTTCTGGAGGGTATCAAAGAGCAATGGTAATACCTTATAATGTTTAGGTGGTCTATTGATCCCCCACTGATCAGCAACCCAAAAAGGGGTAACTCAAGCCTGACACTGGGATTTTTGTTTTATAGCATATGGTATCTAGCAGAGGTATTGTCTCTCTACTGAACTCATTTAAAATATATATATATACTTTATATATTATATATATCATACATATATAAATAAAAATATTTATACTTTTTAAATAAAGTATATATATATAATATTTAGGAAGCTCCCATAGTAGTGGCTTTCCATATGGTTATTTCAGAGGTCTTTATTGTTAGCTGTCCCTTCTCATACTCCTTCCTCTACCTTGTCCTTCCATCTCCACCACACCTAACCCTTCTTGCTCTGTTATTCCTTGTTATTTCTCATTCCCCCTTCTTACCTGTTTTTGTTGTTGTTGTTGGTTTTTTTTTTTTTGTTTTTGATTTGGGCTTTTTTTTTGTTACTGATTCAATCTTATTGCTTATATTGGGTATACTTAACTTTAAAAAAATTTCATCTTAGTTTTACTTTGGAATGTCATGTATTAAGAAATTCATCCATTTCTTTTAGACTTTTCCAAATTGGTGGAATAAGGGTTTTGGAAGTAAATAACTTTCATCCTCTGGATTTCACTGGTATCTGTTGTAATATCTTCTCCTTTGTCTCTAATTGGTTTGATTTTAGTCTTCTCTTTCTTCTCACTGATTAGTCTAAGAATTTGTCAGTCTTGCTATTATCTACAAAGAATCAGCCCTTTGCTTCACTTAGTACTGGGCCTGTAAAGAGAAATCCATGCGTGGGGCTTTGCCTTTAATTTCCTTAGCAAACGATATCCGTCCTTTTAGCCACCCACGGCTGCATTCACAGCTAGTGAGGAACTGACAGATTTACCAAGTTAGGTTTCTCCATTCCAAGGTAGTTCACAGAAGGCAATACCTGTGTGTCCGTGATCCCCACTGAATGACTTCTTTCCACGATGGGAAAGGGCCATCTTTCTGGTCTCTTGGGACTGAGTTCTATAATCTATTAAACCTGTTTCTGGGTCTGATGAAATGGTTCAATGGATCAAGGAGCCTGTCACCAAGGTTGAGGACCAGAGTACAATCCCTGGAAATCACATGGTAGAAGGAGATACAGGCACACACAAATGCAAACAAAACAAAATAAAAACCTGTTTCTGAGATGTCCTTAAGGATTTTTGGCTGTATTTAGACTCTTTGAAAACAAGATCTATTGATCTGTTTACTTTGGCAATTTTCATCTGGTTCTTGTAACAAGGAGTACAGGAGGCTCTGAAACATCTTTTCATCCCAGGCATTTCTGGGAGGGGCTGCCATGGTTCTGTCTGTCAAGTCTTGATACTGACTAGTAGACTACCCATAGTTGTGCAAAGACATTCCTACCTTGATCTGTCCTCAGCAAAAGCCATGGTGGCCTGTCTTGAAGCCACCATGTGTCTGCTGGAGCTCCCTAGAAAGGTCAGCACAGGCATACACTTGAGATTTGTCCAGGGTAGGCATAGTCACTTTTTCTCAGACTTACTCCTACATGCGACATCAATAAATATGGAAATGAAGGCTTCAAATCCTGCTTCTGATGAAACAATATGCTGTCTAAATTCAGTTAATTGTAAGATACCTGGTGTTGAAAGACAAAGATATGCTAATCTTATTAAAATATGCCTGGTTAAATTTAGCTGTAAATTCTACTCAGAGAGCAGCTTCTGCTTCCTCCACTGTTAAAGTCAAAACGTTTGGAGTGAAAACCACCCACTCTGCAGGGTACAGACTGAGTAATTTGGAAAGGTGAAAAGTTTAATTATGAGTCTATCTTCTGGGGAAAAGTAAAACAAGGCCGAATTCTTAATTTTTTTTGTTTGTTTAGATTAAGCCAACTGACGGGCCTTTCCCATTGTTTACATTCGCCCTACTCTGACAGGAGGAAAAGCTTTTAGCATGACTCTGTGTCATTTGAATTATACAAGCGAGGGAAGGAGCCCCGACTGGAGTGGGAGTTCAGCGCTGTTTACACAGGCTCCACCAATCTCTAATTTCCCAGACAAAGAAGATAGCTTTTAGGATTTGCGGCCAAAGACTTCAACCCTGGGCTTTCCTCTCATGTTTTTGTGTAGCTTTGCATTTGTTCATGAGTGTGTGTGTGTGTGTGTGTGTTTGTATGTGTGATGTATGTACTTACTTCCATTACATAGAATGTGGAGTAAGACAATAATACAGTTCAAACGAAGCATTTATTTCTATCCCCATAGGGAAAACAACTGTTCTTTTTTTCTAAAGATTTGTTTTTATTTTTATGTGTGTGTGTGTGTGTGTGTTCACACATGTGTAGGGTTGTACACATGAGTGCAGTGCTCACAAAACCAGAAGAGGATATTGGATCTGGAGTTACAGGTTGTGTGCTGGGAACAAAACTCAGCTCCTCTGAAAGAGTGGTGTGTGTACTCTTAACCACTGAGCCATCTTTTCAGAGCCCTCTGACCCCTGCCAAATCTATTTTTATAGAACATTTATAAGCAGTCAAACATAACATTCATTAAATTTGGATACATATAACTGTGTGTGTGTATATGTATGTATGCATGTATGTATGCTCAGACATGAAGTATCATGCGCAACTCACACACTCAGAGATGAACTGAGGTCTCCTACATAAGATTCTAGAAGCCATTTAACTATCCACACAGGCAGCTCACTGGAGCCCAGCTATTCATCAGCAAAAGCACTAGCTTCCACAACCCCTGCTTTAATAATCTTCGTATATTAAACTACTGCATGGTGACAGTTTTCTCATCTATAGTCTCCATATAATGGCAATTAGTTTTGAGACACACGCAGCTTATTGAACCAGAACCGTAACTGCTGAGTATTTCTTTCCCCTTTCTTTCTGTTGTTCGCCAAATTCTCAAAACGATTGTGTTAATGTGTTTTAAAGACACGTGCAAATCTCATCACTGTAATGCTTATTGTACTATAATAAACATATTTGGGAGAAAGCTTTAGTTTCTGACCATTTTGTTGTCTTAAAATTATATTTTTGATCAGTTCAAAGTACAATTATTTGGGCAGATGATTCAATGGGCAAAGTGTTGGCTGTGCAGGCATTAAGGACCTGAGTTTGGGTTTTTAGCATCCTTGTAAAGTCAGGTGCGTTTAGTGCACATTTGTAATCCCAGAGCTCCTTTGGCAAGACAGGAGGCAGACACAAGAGACTTCCCAGAAGCCTGGGGCTTACGCAGTCATGAACAACAAAAAGATCCTGTCTCAAGCAAGGTGGAAGGCAAAGAATGGTATCTGAAATTGACCTTTCCTTGCACTCTGTGGAACATAGCAACCCTACACTCACATGAATGTGCATGCACACACACACACACACACACACACACACACACACACACACGCACACAAAGAGGCATGTACACATATTGAAATAATTTTTAAATTTTAAATAATTTAGAATATTAAAAAATTTTAAGATAGTGTTCAACTGTTTACATAGATTTCTGAAAAACCAGACCCTGACAATGGATGAATTAGTGACCGAATACATTCTGAGTCCTTTTCGGAAACAAGCAAACAAAACAGATACTTTGTTGTACACTCATCAAAACTAACTTCAAAGTGAATATACAGGGAAAACACTAAATGAATCACTATGTTGTGTCACTCTGGCAAGTGGTCAAATTTGACATTTGGGCATGCACGAATGATTTCCTCTTGAAAGGATAAAATCGTATGTACCTAATGTACTCGTGGGCTTATATGCTTTTAATCCTACTTATTCATATATTTATGTCTCTATGTCTTTATGTATGTGAACGTGTGTGACAGGTATCTATCGAATGTCTGTGGTGAAAACAAAATAACATATTTATTACTTTATATCTGCAATCTTAAATATTTATGCATTTATAACACTCAGTAAATACCTGCAGTGATAAGAGTGAGTATAAAACAGATTAAACTGATTCTGTAAGTGACCCCAGTATTATCTTCCCCTGTCTGCAAGACCATAGCCAGTGGTCTAGCAACTACTCTAAGCAAAAGATCTCCCCGTCTTCAGCCTGGTCTGCAGAAGCCACTCCTGAGCCCCGGGAAACTTTCGGTCTGCCTGGGCTCCTGGTGCCCTCAGGCAGGTTATGGAGGAGGAGAACCTGCTTGGAAAAGAGTGTGCTGCCTCTGCTAAGACCATCTCAGATAAGCCAGCCACCAGTCAGCACACTCAGAGGTGTGCCTGAGAGCAGGTCAGGCAGCAGAGCATTTAACCAAGTAGCAGGCTTGTGTACAAAAGGCAATGCCTCTTCTAGACCGCCTGTGTTTGTGGTTGTATGGTTGTGCTTACAACTCTAACATTGAACTATACACCTGCCGGAGTTGATCACTATGCAGTAGTCTAACTAAAGCACATCTGTACACAGGTACAGGGGATGTTATGCTTATGTGGATAAAGTAACAAAACACAGAAATTGGAACGCAACCCTACCCGTAGCCACAAGATCTTGATGCCCATGTCGATAAAACTAAATAGCAGCCACAACAAAATTTCAGTGGACCCCAGTTCTTGTGGAGACCCTAAAACAGGTGATATCTGACTAACAGGATGAAAAGATTCAGTAGAAACTAGTAGAAAAAAAATAGAAAAAATTTTGTCAATATTGATTTTCTTTTTCTTTAGATTATAGGAACTTCCTACTTTTTAAGTTTTAGTTGCTTATTTATTTTCGTGTGTGTGTGTGTGTGTGTGTGTGTGTGTGTGTGTCTATTTCTGTGTGTGCATACACCTGCATGACTTAATGTGCACCATGTGCTTGTAGAGGCCAGAAGAGAATATCAGATCTCCTGAAACCTTAGCTCCAGGCAGTTGAGAGCCACTAGATGAGTGCTGAGAATTGAACTCAGGTCCTCTGTAAGAGTAGCACACGCTCTAACCATTAAGTCATCTCTCCAACACCTAGGGACTCATCCTTTTAAAAGTGAGTTAGATCATTATTCCATATGACTTACCAAATCAGTGATACTCAGTGCAATGGAAGCAGGAATTACCATGTTATTCCTCCTTTAAAATTTTCTTTTGTGAGACAGGGCCTCTCTATGTAGTTCAGGTTGTTCTTGAACTTAGGGCCCTTCTACTTCAGCCTTGTGAATTCTGGGGTCACAGCTTTACACCACCATGCTAAATGGAATTTGCTATTTTCTCACAGCACACAATTTACTATTTTAACACACCAACCTTTAAAAATGTGATATATAATCAATCTTATTTTACCAACACCATTACCATCTTAGGATTCTGGTACAGGTAGCATATTCACAGGTAGGTCCTTCCACCACCTGTATAAGAAGATAAGGAGGGAAAATGTTATAAACAAAACTGAATCTGATTTCAGACATGGAAGAGGAGAGCCAGACAGACAGACATCATGATGGAAGCATTCCCAGAAAAGAACTGTCAGCAGGGTTAAAGACTGCAGAAGTACAGACAGACAGACACTGGACGTGGCGATTTGATTTGATCACATGCCATTGCTGATCTTTGCCAGGGGAGTTTTAGGGGTGTGGGGAAGACATCAACTTGCAGGAGATAAATGCTGTACATGTGAACTATCTTTTTGAAGGACTTGGCCTTGAGACATTGTTAGAAGTCATCGAATCTAGGAAAGTCAAGATCAACTATGTGTTAAAATTGTTTTTTTCCTTTAAAATTACATTTACTTGCCTGTGTGTATGTGTGTGTGTGTGTGTGTGTGTGTGTGTGTGTGTGTGTGTGTGTGTGTGTGTAGGGGTCAGATGATGACTTCTGGGTTTGGTTCTTTGTAGTTAGTGTTTTTTTTTAACTCTTACTCTTTTGGGGGTTCCACCACCCAGCTCCCAAATAAATCACACACAGAGGCTTATTCTTAATTATAAATGCCCAGCCTTAGCTTGGCTTGTTTCTAGCCAGCTTTTCTTAACTTAAACTATCCTGTTTATCTTTTACCTCTGGGTCTTTTCTTTGTCTTACTTCTATGTATTTTCCTTTCACTCTTACTCCATGGCTGACTGTGTAGCTGGGTGGCTGACCTCTTGAGTTCGTCTCCTTCTCTCACACCTAGATCTCCTTTCCTTCTTCTCAAATTTCTCCTCCCATTTATTCTGTCTGTTGCTGGCCCCACCTATCCTTTCTCCTGCCTCAGTATTGGCTGTTCAGCTCTTTATTAGACCATCAGGTGTTTTAGACAGGCAAAGTAACACAGCTTCACAGAGTTAAACAAATGCAACATAAAAAAAATGCAATACATCTTTGCGTCATTGAACAAATGTTCCACAGCATAAACAAATGTCACAATCTTAAAATAATATTCTATAACAGTTCTCTCCTTCCACCATGTGAATCCTGAAGATTGAAATCGGGTCATCAGGCTGTTGGTATTGAGCACCTTTATCTATCCACTGGCTTATAAGTCAGTTTTGGAGATGGAAATATTGTAAAAATATTCAAACTGATAGTGGAAAAAAATCAACAGAGAGAAATGTAGTAAGAATAAGGAGGAGATATTTTGAAAGGAAAGACAGCTGGGAGTAGAGTGAGGATTGGCATCTGAGCTTTGGAAATGATTCAGTTATGGCAGTGTCTTCACAGATGTGCTCACGGAGCTGGAGGATGCTTGAAGGAAGTTGGCTGGGCTTTCCGCATGGGTACCAAAGGAGACTGCATTGGATACAAGTCAGAAGTATTTTTCTTCAATAACATTAATGATGCCATTCAAGTGTCTAATGACAAGCTCAAGAATTTGATAATGTGGTACATAGATGCCTCTTTTCTTTTGTTTAAATCATGCTTGGGGCCATCATTTGTGAGTTCTGAAAACTTTTACTCAATAGTGTGTGTGTGCGTGCATGTGCATATGCATGCACGTGTGCGTGTGCGTGTGTGTGTGTGTGTGTGTGTGTGTGTGTGTGTATAGATGCATGTGCTTAATTGTAAGCATGTGGGAGCCAGAGGTCAACCTCAGGCTTTGTGCTTTTGGCACTGTACACCTGCAGCTACTCGCCATTGTTAGCTGAAGGTCATAGCTCACATTAGAGCTCATATGGAGTAGTACAAATCCTGTGGATTTGCAGATGTGTGGAATGGCATGTGTCTGCTGTCATTGTTTTGTACAGTAGAGGGTCACCGCCCTGACCTCTGAACCCTGTCTTGTCACCCCTTCTCCCCATCCTGGCAACCACTAACCTTCATGTCTATATAGGTTTGCCTTCCTCAGAATGTTGTGTGATTGGAATCAAACAGAACTTCGCCTTTCCAGGTTGCCTTCTTTTGCTTAGAAATACACATTATATTTTATTCAAGTTTTTTGGAAATTAGCTGTTCATTCTTTTTTTAGTGCTAATCAGTTTTCCACTGTCAGGATATACCATAGTTTAGCCATTTTTTCTTTTAAAAAAGAATTTTATTTATTCTTTGAAGATTTCACATATGCATACAATGTATCTTGATCACATATACCACCAATTCCCTCCTCTAGTTTCTCCTGGGTCTCCCCTAACATGTCCCCACCCTCCTTTTTTTTTGTTTACCCATTATTATACCACAGGACATCTTGGCTATGCCTAAGTGGGCAATTATGGAAAAGAAATGGCTATAAATGTCTGAGTCGGGTTTGTGTATGAATTTAAGTTTCTGCTTCTTTTGGGTAAATGCTGAGGTATGTGATTGGCTGTAGGACTTTGCTGGGCTGTATTCCAGAGGGCTGGACTGTCTTGCACCTCCCCAGCAGTGGTCGGGACTTTACCTTGCTCCACATCTGCATCAGAACCAGCATTTGGTACTGACTGTGGTACTCACTATGGGAGTGATGATGATCCAGCACTGATTGCTTTGCTATTCCTGACCACGTGTGTGACTGAACCTTCTCCTCCATGCCCGGAGTGCGCCTTCCTTGTGAGTTATCTGTTCCCGTTTTTGCTTCATTTTAATTTGGGCTATCCTTTTTCTTGTTGAGTTTCAAGAATTCTCTGTATATCTTGGATAAATGTCCTTTATCGCATGTGCCTTTTACAAATAGTTTTCTCCCAGGCAGTTCATCACCTCATTCTCTTGATGTTGTCTCTCATGGAGAGAGTATGTAGGCCAGCTTATCACGTATTTCTTTTACGGATTGTACCTTTAGTGATTGTGATGGTTCATTTTGTCAACTTGACAGGATCTCCAGCCACCAAGGAGGCACACAGCTCGGGGTATTTCTGAGAAGGTGTTTCAGAAAGGTTTAACTAAGGTGGGAAGACTCACAAGGAATGTGGGCGGCACTGTCCCATGGGCTGGGGGCTCTTAACTGAACGTAAAAGTGAACTTGAGCTGAGCACCAACATCCATCTGGTTTTGCTTCCCCCCTTTTTTTCCCCCAAGACAGGGTGTCTCTGTGAAACAGTCCCTGGCTGCCCTGGAACTCGGTCTGTAGACCAGGCTGGCCTTTAACTCACAGACATGCATGCGCCTGCCTCTGCCCCCCAGGTGCTGGGATTAAAGACGTGTGACACCACCTCCTGGCTTTGTTTTGCTTCTTGACTGCGGGTTTGATGTGATCAGGAGCCTCAAAACCCTACTAGCATTGTGGACTGCACCCTCACACTGTGAATAAAAAGAAAAGCTCCTCCATAAGTTGCTTGACTTTCCTCAGAAATTCCACTGTAGTAAGAGAAGCTGACTGATAGAGAGTTGCTTCTAAAGTCTCCGTAATAAACGTGTCTAAAGTTGATGCCTATCTTCTCTCTGTGTCTGGTAACAGACATCTCCTGTAAGCGTTTAAAATGGAGCATGATGGAGTAGACTGGCAAGAGGTGTGCAATTAGGTATTTGAAACCTGGAGAGTTTGGTGCCTGGCCATCCCGTGGCTGGGGGCCGTGATGCGGTGTAGTATGCTGACCAGGAAGGAATGTGTTACATGTTCCCTAGAAGGAGAACTCCTGATCTTACTGGGAAGGAACTTCAAGGAGCTTGAAGTGTTTACTCTTTACAACCCCTGCCCCATTTCACAAATAGCATAAGCTTGCTATCAAAACCTCAAAGAAGCCGAGGAATGCATGGCATAGGAATCGCAGGGTTCTGGTAGGTTCTTGGAGACTTTATTTCCATCCCTTTAGGACAGCTACTGCTGCTACACATGTTCCTCCAGACTTGGGACATGCTCTGCCAGTCACCCTGCTATTATTGTTGGTGTGTATTCCATGCATCCTCAATATTGTAGACCAGCTCTTCTGCTGATGATACACTGTGTACTTTTAGTTAGTCTGTACAGGTAACAAGCTCTGGAAAACAGGGCTTATACTATTTCATTGCTTATTTTACCAACTAACCACGTTGTATTTTATCACTTGCTTATTGATGGTTATCTGTGTGGGATGTGACTTTTCACTTCCAGAAACAATGATGAAAAGAATATCTTTGTACACTCGGGAATAAAACTCTCTAAGTGGAACTGCTGACTTAAAAAGCTGTGTGTGTGTTTTCAGAGTTAAGAGAAGTTACAAATTACCCTCTACAGCAGTGGTTTTTAACCTGTGGGTCATGACCCCTTTGGGGGTGGTCAAATGACTCCCTTCCTCATGAGTGGCCTAAGACTATCAGAAAGTACAGATATTTACATAAGGATCCATAACAGCAGCAAAATTGCAGCTATGAAGTAGCAACGAAAATAATTTTATGGTTGAGGGTCAGCATAACATGAGGAACTGTATTAAAAGGGTCGCAGTATAAGGAAGATTACCAACCACCACTCTACAGCCTTACACCAATGCAAACTCCCATGTACCTGCTTGTAGGTCACCTTGGCTATTGTCTGTCTGCTTACACAACTTGATACAAAGCAACCTTACTTTTAAGCTTTGTGTCCTAACACTATATTATAGAAATTTAAAATAGTAATACAGTGGAGCATTTCTGGTATTCTTGTTTTAATAAAGATATTTTAACATTGTGATTTGTCATTAGGTATTTTACCACTCCACTGCTTCAAAAGTGGTGTTATATTTGTCTTTTTTTTGTCTTTAATAAAACTTTACAAGGTGAAGTCAGTTGACTTTTGTGTGCGTGTGCTAGTGTTTGTGTAAGTGGGAGGCAGTGGGCAGAGGCCAACTTCAATGTCATTCCCTGAGAGCTGTCCACTGTAAACAGAGGTGGAGTTTTTCTGTCCTGACCTACTGGTCCCAAATAAACACACAACAGCTTATATTACTTACAAAATGCTCTGCCAATAGCTCAGGCTTATTATTAGCTAGCTCTTACTTTTAAATTAACCCAATTTCTGTTAATCTATGTATTGCCACGTGGCCCGTGGCTTTCCTAGTCCTCTGGCGTCTTGCTTCTTGGGCAGCTTGCTCACGTCTCTCCCGACTCCACATTCTTCATCCCAGTCCTCAGTTTGATTGTCCAGCCTAACCTTATCCTGCCTTGCTATAGGCCAAATAGCTTTATTATTAACCAATGAGAGTAATGCATATTCATAGCGTACAGAAGGATCATCCCACCGCAGTCTACTTTGTTTTGAGAGAGGGTCTCTCACCAACCTGAACCTCACTGTTCCAGCTAGGCTGGCTAGCCTGTGAGGTCTAGGGATCTGCCTGGCCCTATTCCACCGACACTGGGATTACAAGTACATGCCACCTAACTTGACAATTTATGTGAATTCTGGATCCCGCTCAGGTCTTTGTGCTTACGGGGCAAGTACTTTACTGACTGAGTCAGCTCTGTAGCCCTCAATTGACTTTTTAAAGTCATCAGATAAATGCTATGGTTTAGGCTGTCACCTCTCTGTGAGTGCCTGCAGCTAATGAGTCTCCTTGAAAAACGGAACTTAGCAGAGCTTAACTCACTTGATGATGTAGGTGACATACCCATGGTTATAAAACTGAAGATTCTGATGGTGCTGACAAGATGCTGAACATCTGGATGAAGACTGAAAATTCATTGTAACAATCTATACACCACCCCAAAGCATGCCTTTTCCAAAAATTCCTTTTCTTCTTGTGCTATCTACTGGTCCCTATCTGTGGCACTTTTCTGTGTGCTTGGCAGGGAAGACCGTATAAAATTTGGGTTTTGCTGAAACTTCTTTGGATTTCAGGTTTAATTGGGTTGATTGCTTCTTGCTCGGATTGAGTGTTTAAGCATTGCACTTGGAGAGATATTGGAGGTGGGCTAGCATCCCTGCCTGCAGGTGGATTTCTTAACAGAATTCTGGTGTCACTTACACCTGAGCCACTGCTGTGAAAACTAGCTGAATGTGTGACGGTCCCAGATTCTGCAGGGGTGTTTGGGTCACTGTCCAAGAGGTGTGTGGCAGGCAGGGGGAGGGGTCTGCTCTACTCCTCTGTGTGAGTCCCTTTGAGTTCCCTGTAGCCACAGTATCGTTCTCTTCCAGGCCATGACTATTAGGAGCAATAAATGACATAACCTGTAGTATCCACAGGGAGTTGGAGCCAAGCTTCCATCAGATACCAGAACTCATGAAGGGCAAGGTCTTTACAAGCGTTTGTATCTAACGGGTGTGTATCTTTTCAATGCCCTCAATCACCTTTGGACTGCTGGTGATACCCAACCACATAAATACTATATCAGTAGTTGTTCCACTGTATTTGGGGGGTGGGTTACTGTTGTTGCTTGTCTGTTTTTGAGGCAAGGTCTCATGTAGCCCAGGCTGGCCTCAAACTTGTTTTATAGTGGAGAGTGACGAGGTTGGCCTTGAACTTCTCACCCTCTAGTCTTCAGCCTTTCCCAAGGGCTGGGACTGTAGCATTTGCCACTCCCAGCAAAACTCATCAGGGCAAGTTTGACTCACATGTTGTCAAGCTCTGCGTTTCTTTGAGACAAGGTTTTGGTAAGTAGCTCAGACTGGCAGGGAACTCAAGATTCTCTTGCTTCTGGCTTCTAAGCCATGACACCTGGCTTTGTATGGAGGGCTAGCAATAACAAAAAGCACCTTGTGTGTGTTCACTGCAGATCCAGTTTTCCCTTGAAAACTTCCAGTCTGCACTGGTAGAATCAGGAAAAATTTCACACATAAATGGGAGCTGGCAGCACACGTTCGCTGCCTCTGAATCTGTCACCATCATTATTGATTGTTAATTTTGAGACAATCTCAAGAATCCCAGGTTGGCCTGGAACTCATTATATACCCTGAAGATAACCTTGAACTTCTGACCCTCCTCCTCAACCTCCCAAGTGCTGGGAGTACAAGGGTGCTCCACCACACCTGGTTTAGACTAGGGGTGGAATCCAGGGACTTAGATGTACTAAGTGGGTGCTCTTCTCACTGAGTTGCATTCCAGCTCTGCATCTGTTATCATCATCATTACTATTATGTTGCCAGGCTGGGGATCAACCTAGGACCTCAGAGCTGCAACTCCAACCCTACATTCCCTCATAACTTACATAGTAGGATCACCGATGAACTCGGGTGTTTTCACTGGCCACCTGCATTTCCATAAACACGTGAAAACTGTTGGCTCTGAGAGTGTTCCTCCTCCTCACCCCTCTTTTCTAAAAAGTGCAGGCTAACCTTGCAAGGGGCATTCGCTGTAGGAGTCCTGCATCTCCTGCTGCTCCTCTCTGCTCTCTGAACCCCACTATGATTGGAGCATATTCTAATAAAGGAGATCTGGGAGCCCCAGGGCCCTGCCCAACCTGTTCATTCCCCTACCCCTGGGCCCAGGATATTGCATCTCTTCCCAGCTCCTCAGCAGGCCAGATCCTTCCTTACCTGTGTTTCTCAGGTTTTCCCCTTTCAGTTCTAAATCATTTGTTCATGCCTTCCTTTATCCCTGTGGTCTTTATTAAGCTCCTACGGGGTACATAAGACCAAAACCGAGTGCCCTGAGGGTGGAGGGCTTTAGAGGGAGGGATAAGATCATCTCATCTTTCCTCAAGGAATCTCTAGTCTAGACTAAAACCCAGGAACTTATCCAGAGAAAAGCCACGCAATGCCTGATCAGATGATGGATGTTTGATACAAGTTGGTGCAAGCAACACGTGCCTTCGACATCAGCAGAAAAAAAAATTCGCTTTGATGAGAGGAAGGGTCTGGTAGGTGTGTGAAGGAGCCGGACTTGAGGCATGGAGTAGAGCTGACAGCCAGGGAGGGGAAGGGAATCCCGTAAGGGAGGAAGGCAGTAGAGTTAATGGGCAGCCTAGAGGGGATGGATGGTGTGGAGAGTCTCTGGAGCTGGAGCCTAGGAGAGTGTGTTTAGAAGTGCTGTGGCTCAATGGAGCTCCCATTCCTCTTCTGTAACAAGACTGTTTAATGTTTAATCTTATTGTATTATATTGTATTATATTGCTTTATTTTGTTTTTAGTACTTGCAATGGGTCCCAAGCCCCCACATATACTAAGAAAGTGCTCAACCACAAGTCACACCTCTGTGGAGACCGCCACCTCCCCTCCTGCCTTCTGGCAAATGTGAAAATGCAACACATGTACATACAACTACATTTTCCTATGGCTCTGAGGAGTTTTTCCACATTAACAAACCTGATGAGGAATTTTAAAAGAACTGCAAGTTAAAGTGTCCTGGAGAAGTGGGCACAGTAGTACAGGCCTGTAATCCCTGTGGGCTAAGGCAGAAGGATCCCAAATTCAAGGCCAGCCTCGGCTACATAGTGAGTTCTAGGCTAGCCTTACTACAAAGTAAAACTTTGTCTTAATAGCACACACACACACACACACACACACACACACACACACACACACTAATTGTCCTAGAGTTTTTTCCACACTCCAAAGTTTAGAAGAAAATATCTTTTCAATCCTAAAATGGCTGGTGCAGGAAAAATTCCATCCTTTGGCCATTTGCAATTCTACAAATGTGACAAATTGTGACAAATGTGCTTTGACTTCTGATGAACATCAGACTCCACAGTCAAGGGATGTCAGTGTTATCTGGGGTTTGACTGCAGCTAGGCAAACCCGTCTCCAGGCAATGACCAGAACTCTGCTTCTGGGTGGTTCCCCCTTGGAAAGAGGCAACCGGTTATTGGCTTCATGGGGTGTGTGCAGCAGTGGGCTTGTGTTCCTTCTGTTTCCAGAGTCTTAGTCCATCTGCAGAACACATTTCCCTGCATCCATCACTGTTTCTGGGTGAAGATGGAGGTCACAAGCTCCTGGACCGGTCCATTCTTCTTTTTCTCTTACCTTTACCCCCTTGGGCCTAATTATAAAATAGCTTCATACAAATACAAAAAAAAATTTAAACATAAACCATTCTGCTTCCTGTGAATGGCTGGCTCCTCTTTTCTCCTCAAGAGTTCTAATTCACTTGGAGTGCTGAGCAGTTGGCTGGGTCTGAGGTTTCTGGGAGCTGTAATTGTGTCTCATTAATTCTTACAGTACTGTAGGGTAACTATAAGGAACATGCAATTAGTGGCTTGGTCAATGAACAGAGCAGTTAATCAGCAGACAAAGGCCAGGGCTCGGGACCCATTAGGCTGGAGGGAGGTGTTAGGGGCTTCTCAGCCCCCAGGAATGTGCTTGGATGCGCCTGCATGTTGGATCTGCTCAGTAGACTATATTTGTCTTTTTGCTAAACAGCTCTTTTTTTTCTCTCTCCTCCTCTTCCCCCTCTTTCTCCTCCTGTTCCTCCTCCTCCTCTTCTTCTTAAATTGGAGTGGTATGTGTTTATTCAAATACTCGAGAGATTCCTGAAGGACTTGCAATAGTACACCACACATTTCTTGCACACTAGCTGGCCAAGGTCTTTACCCCACTGTGCAAATAAAGCCCAATACACACAGGACAAGAAAGCAGGAACAAGCCAAAAACCAACCCCCCCCAACAATAAAAAGAAGAAAAGCACAGCGCTGATTTACTGAGGCGAATTCTAGATAAAGGTCCTTAGCTGACCCTTCTGTCACCAGAGACTGTGGAGACCAATAACATTTAAATAAGCCTTTGTGCTGTCCCACACTCCAAATTCATCTCCACAGAGTGGACCTTTCTACTTCTGAATGGAGGTGCTTTAAGCACATGCAAATGTATGCAGATAAGCATACGAATTTTAAAATGTTGCGAGCCTTAAAGCTACAAGTAACCTCAATTGTGCCAGGGCTGTGAGAAAGCCGGGTCCCACTACCTTGGAGCTGGTAATGCTGAAGGGGGCCTGGAAGAACAAGCTTGCTCTCTCTGGGCAAGGCTGACTGGAGCACCTTTGCCTAGGAAACTGGGTGAAGGTTATAGGTCCTGTGGATGCAAACGTGGAGCAGTGATTATACAAGAAAATGGATTTATCAATAATACATTGCCTTGGGGTAATTCTGAGCTTAAGCAAACAGTCCTTCAAATGGAATGACATCTTCACTTCTCAGTAAAGCACATATTTGGCATAAAGAAGGAATGATTACATTGGCTTTTAAAAAATGAAACAGGTTTAATTATTAACTTATTTCCCGAGTCAAGTGCAGGCCTGAAAATAAAGTTGGGCTTTTTTCTTACTTTCTCCAAACCTGTCGGCTGTCTTAACTTTTTGGGATTTACATTGGAAACAAAGAAATAGCCAGGAAAGGAATTCTCTCAGGCATTATGGTTGAGATTCAGTTGTATTTGAATAATTAGCCTCATTTGTTAAATATTTGAAATGGTTTCTACTTTGAGGCAAATAACAGCAGAGTGAAGAAGGAGAGCCACAGTATTGTGTATCTTCTAGAGGACGTCATCTTATCAATTAGTAAGACCCAGTTACTTTTCTGTCTTGTTTAGATTTTTTTCTCTAAAGAATAATAATAATAATAAAAAAGCACCTTAAAACTTCTCATTTCTTTGAGTGACATGCTATCTACTCTTTCAGAAACAGAAAGCCTGGTTCTATAGCCGTCAGGGAAAGCGTGTTGTTTACAGACCTCGATGCTGTGCAGACTAGACTAGCTGGGCTTAGCCTAGGGAGCTAACTGAGTTTGGGCCTCGGTTTCCTCTTCTGTGAAGGGAGGATCTTTAATGTAGGTTCTTTTCCAAGCTTGCTTTGAGCTGCACTGTGGGCCGATCTTTTGGACCTGAAGTGAAATGATTTCAGGTGTTATTTAAATGTGGTATGTATGGTATCATGGTCAGCCTTGATTTGTGACTACCTGTGGTTGTGGCTGAGAGTCTGCACACTTGTTGGTCTTTGTGTGTATGTGTGTGTGTATCTGAACATTTGTGAGTCTTTGTGTGTATGCGTGTGTGTCTGCACACTTGTTGGTCTTTGTGTCTGGGAGTGTGTGTGTGTGTGCACACTTTACTTACATGTGAAGGTCAGAGGTCCATATTGGGTGTCTGTCTCAGGTACTCTCCACCTTGTTGTTTGAGACAGTCAGTCTCTCACTGACTCTGGAACTCACCCCGTAGGCTAGAAAGACTTGCCAGTGAGCTCTGGGGATCTGCATATTTCTGCCCACAGTGCTGGGATAGTGGACATATGTATGTGAGTGTTAGGGATCTGAATTCAAGTTCCCATACTTGCAAGTCAAGCCCTTTACTCCCTGAAGCATTTCCCTAGCCGCTACTCTTAATCTTTTTTAATGGTGAGTTACTTGCCTAAGTGTGCTCCTGAGGGGTCTCTGGTGGTCTAATTTGTAGTGTGGTACTATTGATGAAATTGTAAGTATCCTCCAAATGTGTTCAAGGCTGGTTACTTAGCTCATGGTACCACTACTTAAAGGGGCAACTTCTAAGGGTGGGGCCTAGTGCAGGCATGCCTTTTTGGTGACCATGGGACTCAATCTCTCCCTCTTCACTTGTCTTTCTTATGAGGTCAGTGGCTTCCTCTGCCCGAATTCAGTGTGGCCAGCCACTCACGGACAGAAACCTCCAAACCTGTGAGCCAAAACAGACCTTTATCATCATGAATTGACTCTCTAGGGTGTTTGTTGCATTAACAGACACCTGACTGACACACAATGGATCATTTATGTCAGCAACCAACTGACTTCAACACTGTGAGACTGGAGGACATAAGATCCCTCCTTGCATTGTTCAGCCAACTGCGTGAATACTTCTTGGACACCACAAACACATGGGATTTCTCAAAAGTGGTCTGGTTTCACCTTGCACAGGCATGTGTTGGCTATACACAGGATACAGGAGGACACAGGAAGCCCAGCCCTGTGCCTCTTGGCTAAGGTGGACCTACTTGGCCTTGGTTCCCAGCTCTGTGCTTATGATTTCCTTATTTTTTGTTATCGTAGCTTTTCTCCCAAGACTTTGCTTCTAACAAAGTTTCAAACTGTGGGAGAGCTTATCTTCTCAAGAGATTGCAACAAAGACCCTCTTCCTCCTCCTCCTCAGCCTCCTCCTTCTGTCAGAGTTTTCTTCAGGATAACAGTGACCTTAAGAAACACAAGAAATTAGTCATAAATATATTTGTTTCTCATTTGCAGTTCAGGGTCAGAAACTCTCCCACTAACATGGGCCAAGTAATAACACAGAAATCAGATAGCAAACTACAGAAGGTAATGGAGCAGGAGAACCCAGAGAGGGTAGGCCTCTGCTAAAAGGAGTGGCTAACACCCAGCCCAGCCAATTATAGCCATCTCTCTGAGTATGGCCTGATATTGTCAGAGCCTCTAATTTAATTAATTAGATTTTTAAAAATTTCAGTGAACACAGAAAATAATGCTCTTCGTTTTGATATTTCCCTATGTGTACACCACTGCGTTGTTCTCATCCCCTAACTCTCCCCTCCCTACTCCTCACTCATCCTCTCCTCACAAGATTCTGGTAATATAAAAGAAGTTGGAAATGTAGGTTTTGTGTAAATGTTCTCGATTTTTAAAATATTAATTCTTGAAACTCCACACCACGTCTTGAACAAATAAGCTTTATCTGTGTCAGGTTGTTGGCTGATAACCTTTGTATCAGACAGTCTGGGACGTTTCCTTTCCTTACAGAGTAACTGGGAAAGCTGATTCATCTTTGCAGATTCAGATGCTTAATACATTTGTGTCTGTTTCACTAAATAACATTATTTAGTCAGAGGAAGAAGTTTCAATGTTCCATTCTGGAAGGAATATGCTTAATCATATTTTATTTTTAAATTACATTTTATTTATTCATTATTATTGTGTATATGATATAATGTGTGATCTGTGGTGTGTATATATATGTGTTGTGTGTGTTTGTGTGTGTGTGCTCATATGTGTATGGGTATTCAAGTGACAGATGTGTGTATGGAGGTTGGAGCAGTCAGTCTGGGAAAGCAAACCTCCAGGGTTTCCAGGGATTGAACTTGGGTCCTTCGGCTTTCACAGCATTCATTTTTACTCACTGAGCCATTGTCTTCCTACTCTTAAATGCAGACTTAACTGAGTTAACCTTCACTGTGTGATGTCTAATTCTGACATAAGTCACACTTCTAGGTGTCTGTGAGGGCATTTCCAAAGACAGATCACTGTGGTTCTGACCTAATCAACAGCTTACATTTTTGATATCATTTCATATTATCATACCTAATATGACAACCATCTTGGGAGGAAGTGTAAGTAGGAGGTGGGGCCCTCTTGGGGGAAGCTAGGCCCTGTGGGCATGTCTGTGGGGCTATATGTTGTCCTGGACCTGTCCTGTGGTCCCTTTTTCTTTTCTGCTACTGAATCACCATAATGTAAACTAATTTGCTCCACCTCTCTGTCCACAACATGAAAGACTGACAGACACTTTTGAAACTGTGAGCTGTTGTTGTAAGTGGTTGTTTCTTTTGGGTAATTTGTCCCAGCAGCCAGAAGAGTCATTAATTGCTGCAGCTTTTCTGTCTGGATCTCTTAATTTGCTGGTTACCACCAGGGCAGGTAAAAGGGGTCTTAATTCTAGAGGGACTTCCTAATGCCAGATGCCAATGCCAATGCCAGATGCCAATCAATTTGCATCTCCTAGGGTTGTTGCCTGTTACTTGTTGACCACTGTCCAGAGGGTGGGAGAGGGTGACTTGATTTGCTGATACTTCAGTGAATCTGACAGATTCAAATCTGCTGTGTTACAAATCCTAAAAGAAAACAATGCCCACTACAGCTCTAACCATTGTCTCCTTCAGGTAGTACAACCTAACCAGTACTGCTTGAATTATAATCTTCTTGTTGTGAGATCCAGGCTGGGAAAGGAATAGGGCTCACAATGTTTCTCAGAGGGATTGGCACTTAGGTTACCCTTCTATGAACTTTGCCTGTGGGAACCAATTTTATTAAATATGCCATAGAAAATATGTCTTGTTGGGCCCATGAGATGGCTTGGAGGGTAAAGATGCTTGCTGTCAAGCCCAGTGGCACAAGTTGGATCTTTAGTATCTACATGGTAGAAGGAGAGAACTGACTCCTGCACGTTGTCTTCTGACCTCCACTCAATGGCTGTGGCACGTGTGTGTCCACACACATATACATGTATGCACCCACAAAATAAAGAAATATAATAAAAATGGGACTAATATGGTGGTCAGTATATGGGGAGGTTACAAAGAGAGACAGTGTGGGGCACAGTGTTACAGTGGAGGTTTCTGGAGAGAGACAAAGGTACATATCAGAGTCTTCATTCCTACCGCTGGCTTATGGCAGTAGTTCAGTGAGTGCTCCCTCATTCTTACTGCTGGCTTATGGCAGTAGTCCCGT
>CABHPH010151813.1:12826-43876 GCA_902168325.1 Peromyscus nudipes | reverse complement strand
ACAGTAGTCCAGTGAGTGCTCTCTCATGCTGGAGTGGAGTCAACATGTCATCAATCCTTCCTTGTCAGTAGTGAGTGTACTCCTCCTTACCAGTAGTAGTGTATACTTAGTGGATACCTACACCAAAGCTGGTAATAAATCCCATGTATAGTCCATACTTGCCTATCAACACATTTCTGTAATGAAGCCTAGTTTATAATTAAGTCTAGCAAGAGATAAATATAATAAAAATAACAGACAGATCATAACTATGTATTGAAATAAAATTGCCAGCACCACTATTCTTGTAGTATAGGACCATTATTGAGTAACATGCCATTTGAATGTAAGCCCACAATGCCCAGTCACTGAAATGACCAGTCCACTTGTGGACAGCTAGTCCATACATTGTGGACACTGTGGACAAATGGGCGATTCATATCCAGGTGGGATGGGGCAGACAGTCTGAGATGTCATCAGACTACTTTGAAAAGTATACAATTAAAAACTTATGGGTAACTTATTTCTGGAAGCTTCTTTTTGTTATTTTTCAGACTGTGGTTGATTGTAGGCAATTGAAACCACAGATGTAAAAACCCTGGATAAGATGGCTATTGGCAAAAAGAAAAAAAAGACCATGGGGAAGTGGGGGTGGCTGCATCTGCAAGGAGTGACAGACAGGTGGACGTTTTTTTGGAGGACACATATCATGGTTTTGATTTGGGGAATCTGTAGCTAGGGGCTGGGCTGGGAGGGAGGGGTAGAGCTTCAGGGGTAACTTAGCTCCAGAAAAATAAGAGCTGCTGAGGTCTTCGAGAGCTGTGTCACAAGTGAAACACAGTCCTGGGACAGAGCTGTGTCAGCCTGTCTCTCACTGTCTCTTGTCTGAATGTGTGACCTCAGAGTAAGTGCAGACAGTTCCCCCAAGGTAGTCCTGGAGATCCTGTCCCCTGAAGTTCCCAAGAAGAGAAAGTACCTGTGTGGGGCTTACTCCTTTAGTTGGCCATGTGATCATGTACTTCACATAGCTAAAGATGGATATGGCTACGCATCTTGAAAATAATTCCATCATTCTACTGCCATGTTGTTAGCCATGTCCACTCTTAGAAATCCATCATTTTCGGCTAAAAACTATCTCTAGACATCACTTTATAATTTGAAAGTGGTAGGAAACTGGCTGAATTGAAAACTTCATCTGAATCATGTCAAAGTATTTGAAAATATTAACAAAATCTTGGGAATCAAACAGAGAAGTCGTAAAAGTTATGTCGTACCGAGCAAGCACAGCTCAAGGGGTAAAAGGCAGCGCTGTGGGGGAGGAGAAGCAGGATGAGGTAGATGTGGAGCTAGAGAGGGTGCAGGGCACAAGAAAGGGGCAAGGAGGGGGGAGGAAGGCAGGGTATGTAGACAAACTCTACCTGCAAAGAGGTCAAACCCTGCCCCATGCCTAGGTACACATCCCCACCCCCATGCCTTGGTACACAGAGCCCCTCTCTTCACCCCAGCGGAAGTCCTGCAGAGCTCTGCCCAGGACCTGCCTGCTGCAGCCACACTGGTTCCACAGTGTCAGGGCACACAAGGCTTTCCTCTGTCGTCTAAGTGTACATGTTTCCAGTCAAGATGATTGCAAACACAGGAGACCAAAGAAAGGAGGAGGATGAGGTTTACTAAAAACAAAGAAAAATTGAGTCTCCTTCCTTCCTCCGTAAAACATGAAGCTCTGAGCACTTGAACTCAAATTCTGGGGGAAAAAAAAGACTACAATGGGTTATTCAGTGTGAAATTTATGTGCACCTGAAATGGAGAATTATTTAGCTCCCTATATTTCCTGTCTCTAAACACTGTTTTAAATTGAAAACGCTAGGAAAGCTGGGTTAAGCAACACTGCACACTTCCTTCCTATTTTATTTATGGTCAAGGACTACTGTTTGCATTTGCATTTTAGAACTGTTGTAGAGATAGAGCAGATGTTGACAGAGAAAAGGCACACACTCCCAGAAATGAGGCAAAACAAACAAGCCTGAAGGAGCCAGGAAAGAGGAAGTGCTGGACAGAGCAGAGGCAGAGACAGGTGGGACTGCCTGAGTCTGGGTCTTTGCAAAAAGCGTCAGGCCATGCTGGCCAGGTTGGTTGATGAATACAGTTAAAAAGTGGAGCAAGGTGTTGCATGCAGGATTGGGTTCTGTACCAGTCTGGGTCCCAAGGATTAAGGAAACACCAGCTTTTCATGCACCTAGTTGTATTTTTCCAGCATGGGTTCCCGGGTGTGTGTGTGTGTGTGTGTGTGTGTGTGTGTGTGTGTGGCAAATTTGATGGTGCCACAGGTACCTTCTTCCATTGCTGTTCCAGGTACCAAATGTTAACCTGAAGTGCATTCTATTAGAAGACAGTGTGGGATGTGAGATGTTGTGGAATATTAGTTTAAGATGTATTACATTTGTTTATGCTGTGGAATATTTGTTTAATAATGCAAAGATGTGTTGCATTCTTTTATGTTGCATTTGTTTAACTCTGTAAAGCTGTGTTACTGTGCCTGTCTAAAACACCTGACTGGATCAATAAAGAGCTGAATGGCCAATAGCGAGGCAGGAGAAAGGATAGGCAGAGCTGCCAGGCAGAGAATAGAGAGGAAAAGAAGAAAGGATGAGCAAGAAAAGGAGGAGAGGATGATGCCAGGGGCCAGCCACCCAGCCACACAACCAGCCTCAGAATAAGAAGGGAAGAAAGATATATAGAATAAAGGAAGGTAAAAAGCCCAGGGGCAAAACATACTTAAAGAGCAACGGGATAAGTTAAGTTAGAAACAAGCCAAGCTAAAGCCGGGCATTCATAAGTGATAATAAGTCTCCATGTATTTATTTGGGAGCTAGGTAGCAGGCCCCCAAAGAGTTAAAAAAATCAGCTACAGTGAGACCACAGTGGGAAGGGGACTGTGTGTGGGCCTGCCCTGCCTCACATCAGGGCAGTCTGAACAGCCATAGGCCATCTTTCCAGTCTGTAAAGCTTAGTTGGTTATCACATGGGGAACAAAACAAACTATTGGGTCTATTCCCATGGCAGAAGGCCTTTGGGGTAAGTTGGGAATTGAGTATTTGGTTTTTGGTTGGCCAAGTTGCAAGCTGGGGCTAGGGGTGGAACCTAACCCCCCAGTTCAAACCCAATTACAATATGTAACACAACCTTGGAGAGGGGAGGTGAGTTGAGCTAGTGTATACCCTGGGTATGGGACTTTTCCTTTCCAGGCCCTGGCATAGCCTGCCCTCCTCTCTGAGGCTTCTGGTACAAACATGCACCCTGTGTTAGTGAACTCCAGCTGCATGAGTTTTATGAGGATTTGGATCTATACATCCAAGGCGGGATTGGGGACTTGAGGAACAGGAGTCCTAATGGGAAGGGGAAGGAAAGCTCAGAGTTCTGTGTGCCTGAGTTCCATTTTAATGAGTGACTCTGAGAGACAAGCAGGCTGCAAAAACAATTTATTTTTCCCGATAATACCAGGAACTGCCTGGAAATACAGGGAGAAGGAAAACACAGTAATTAATTTGTCACTGAAACCTGAGGGGTTCAGCTCCACTTATAGGTGATAATGAATGTTTTGCATGTAATTAGCAAGAATAATTAGCACGTTCCTGGTAACAAATAGATTGGCTAGTCCTCTGCAAACAAAATTAATTGTTGTGCTAACAGAGGCAATTGTGTCTCTTTATCTTCTGACAGTGTCCCCCCCATCTCACCATCCAGCTTCTGACCTCTCTGGCTTTGTGTAGATAGGGGGGTGGAATGGGATGGGGTAGGACTACCTCTTCCATCTGCTTCTCAGAAACTTCAGGGCCACCGGGGGAACTTGTTTGTCAAAACTCGTTAAGCAATTTGTAATCTTTAACATGTGTTTTACTGTATTAGTGAATGAACCATTCAAATCAACCTACTGGTTAAGCCGAGAAAGCCATTCTCCTCAATCAAATGCTGACATTTTTAAACTCTGAGAGTCCCCTTTGTTTTAACATTCCTTGGAAAAAGGAGCTCTGGAAAAAATATCTAAAACTAGAGTGTCGAAGGGAAACTTTCCTATTCTGTACACTGAGATCTTGGCAGCAGCAGCTTAAAGACATGCGTCTGGACTTGGAGGCTTGCTGGCTTTAGTAGCTTGCAAACCCACTACTTTGAAGACACATGGAGGTTTGAGTTTATAGTGCTTTAAACTGTTCAACAGCATGTACATTATATGCACACAGTAGACTTCTTTCCAATTTTGAAACACATTAGTACATACATTTTTATTTCTATGCCACACAGTAGTGGCATACTCTTACAGGACACATTGTGATGTGTGTATACATGCATGTAATGTGTAATGATCAAGCATGTGGTGGAGATCAATGGGAAGAGCATTTTGTATTGGGAACATTAAAAACCCCCTTTACTAATGCAAGCTTTTCAACTCCTTCAGCTTACAGCATGGAAAATATTGTAATGACCATGGATATTCTTGCAACTTGTCAGCCATCTAGAGAAGCTGGAAATGCTGTGACACACTGGGAAGGTGGCCCTCAAACACAACTACTCCCCTGCTGTTAAAGTTGTTGGCTGGACATAAAAATTGAGTTCAGGATGGTTGTGGGGATGTGACTCCAGTCTGCCCCCCTCTCCCATGTAGTTGGCTTGGCACCTGTGTCTTCCTGCCTCAGCCTCCTGAGTGCCGAGGTTACAGGCGTGCACCTCATACCCAGCTTCCTCACTTTCTAATAAGCGGGCATGTGGCACTGACTGATGTCATAAAATACATATGGGGATTTTATTGGCTAAAATTCCTTTGACTGGTCTCATGTGAGCTGTTCAGTCAGACTGCTGAATCAGCAAAATGCTTATCTTTCCTCCCGGGAGCAACTTGGGTTTCAAGACAGGTTTCCACTGGATGTTTAGGAAAAGAAAATAGCATGCTTGGTTAGTATGTGTGTGTATGTGTGTGTATGATGTGTGTGCACACACACGTGTGTGTGCACGTGTGTGTGTGTGTGTGTGTGCATGTGTGTGCATGCGTAATAGGAACCATGAGCATTTTGCATACAATATGCTAGAACGCAGCAATTTTTGGTGTTGGGTAGAATGATGAGCTAAGGAAGGTTGGGTTTTTCACATGCCATTCTGTATAAACATTCCCATTCTTGAAATAACCACTCACACCCGTGGCCTCTTGCATGGTAAGGCTCAAGGTAGTGTCAGCATCACTTGGTGGGAAGACAGTTTCTGGCTGCTGTGGGTTAGTGGTATAGCTGAAGGACTGTTCTCCTGATAGGATTTTTGCACTCGTAGGGTAGGAATCTCTTCCACATGTCTTATGGGAATAGAAACTCACATTTTCTGAGCATTAGCACCTTATGGACTCTGGCCAGCTGAGGAGAGTATATTAAAGGTACACAAGTGTTACTGGTAGCTGAAGACTCCGCTAGTTTCAACGTTACTAGCAACTTATTCAATAAAGAAATAAAGATGAGCACAGACTGTAAAGTAGCAAAGAAACTTTATTCAAAGCAAAGTGATAGTACATATTAGAAAGGAAGGAACTGGAAAGATTGACAGGAGATCACATGAGTGAGGGCTCCAAAGAGAGCTTGGGGCTTCCTTTCCTGAGAAGGCAGAGTTTAGCTGCTAAAGGATATAGCTTAGGTGGCTCTTTATTATTATTATTATTTTTTTTAATTAATTAATTAATTAATCATTTTTGTTTGTTTTTTGAGACAGGGTTTCTCTGTGTAACAGTCTTGGCTGTCCTGGAACTCTCTTTGTAGACCAGGTTGGCCTCGAACTCACTGAGGTCCACCTGCTTCTGCTTCCCAAGGGATTAAAAGCATGTGCCACCACTGCCCAGTGGGACTCTTTCTTTTCATCAACAGATTATTATATAATGATTTATCTTTCACATCTTTTTCCCATAATGCATCTTATTTCAATCATATGGATGCCCAATCATAATCTAGGCATAAGATGGTAACTAGGGAATTTTCCCTGAAAGTTGTCACTTAGAGGACAGAGTTTGCCTTATTGGGCACACATCTGAAATCAGTTTAGGCTGAATCAGCCTTCCTACTCTTGTACCTAGAAGCAGGGTATTGAATAGGTCCTGTCTAATTTTGATGGTTGTTAGGGCGAGGAAGAACCTACTCTGTTTTTGGGTGTGCATGCTGCTCAGTGTTGATGGGGGTTCTAGGTTACTAGGTACACTGTGTCAGAGAGGGGTGTGTGTGCATAGTATCTGAAGGTAAGGGTCTCAGGCTGCCAAACGCTTTATTAGATGAGGGGTGTGTGCATTACCCAAAGCGAATGGAGTTGTAGGTCGATAAACTATCTCCGTGTGCCTGCCTGCCTCAAGTTCTGCCCTTCAGCACTCTGAAAGCTTTTCAGATGTGGGAGCTTCTAAAGGTCATGGAATTGACTGGACTGTCTTTAATGCGAGGATTATTTTGTACTTTCAAACATATTCACACTCTGAGCTAAACCACATAGTAGCTGAATAGGACATGGAAGTTGGGTTTAGAAGCCAAGATAATCAGAATGCCAACATGCCCAAATAATGAGCCAATGGCCCACTCTAGATGGTTGTTGATACAAATAGTCCTTTGTGTCTAAGCCATCCAGTCTGAGACATTAGAGACAGCAGCTGATTTAAATGTGGTTCACAGAAGAAACTTTCTCCACATTAAAGTCCCTGTTAGGAATAGAGCTCAGGTGGTAGAGTACTTGCTTAGCATGCTTGAAGTCATGAGTTTGGTCCCAGTACAATGTAAACTGGGCAGGGTAATGACTGTAATCCCAGTCATACAGAAGGCTTTTGTGTCTTCGAGTGTATATGCACATGAGTGAGTGTGTATGTGCACATGTGTACATGGGCATGTGTCCATTGATGGTTTCTCTCTTAATCTTCTCTTGGTTTTATTGCATATGTGTAAGTCAAAGGTGCCTTCTAAGGGTGGAGTGTAACTCAGTGGTAGAGAGCTTGCCTACCTACCATTTGTGGTTCTGGGTTCCATTCTCAGCACCACAAAATCAAAACGAAGTGGGGTGGGCCTGTTGCTCAGTTGGTAGGATGTTGCCTAGCATGTACAAAGCCCCAGAGTCAAACCACAGCACTGCAGAGTGGCATACTCCCATAATCCAGCATTTGGGAGGCGGAGGCAGGAGTATCAGTTCAAGATCATTTTTGGCTACACAGCAGTGTTGAGGCCAGTTTGGAATACAAGAGAATAAAAACCTGCCTAAAAACAAAACAAAACAAAACAAAACAAAACAAAACAAAACAAAACAATTAAGAGATGATAGGGAGGTGCTGAGGAAGTAAATACTCAAGATAGAACATATCTTGTATAAAAACTCAAATATAGTTAAAAAATTTCCTATCCCACTAAAAAATTCTTCACAGAAAAAAGTTAAACATAGTTTATTGTTGTCAAGAACACTTTCAACACTTGGACCTCTGATTCTGTGAACAGAGAGGGAGTTTGGGTCCTTCCCATGCAAAGCACATGGTTTTTCATCATGTGAGCTTGGGGCCACTGTGCTAACTCTCCTTACCTCTGCATCTCCACCTCTCCCAGCCGGAACAGTGTCTTAAAGTTAACGGGCAGTCGACTTTCTCTGAGCCAGAGCAGTGAACTCACAGACGTATTCTGAGGCTGAGTAATTACCTCTCCAGGTGTTTGACATTTAAACCCTGGCGCTAAGCAGGCATCTGGTCTCTGTATCCAGTTATGATAAATGTCCCTGGAATATTCCACTAAGCTCTAAGCTGCTGTTGGTTTGCACTGTAACTGCAGACATCATTAGGAAAAAAAAAACCCTGTCTTTTCTTCATTAATAATGGGGAGGTCTTGGGAGTGGGGATCAGAACAGCTCTCATCTGAGCTGAAGTGATTTGATTTGATTTCTGCCTTTCTGCTCCTTCTATGTCAGAAAAGAAATGGACAAAACCAACGATGGCTCAGTTTTTCGGCTTAAGTTACCCACTATGCTGATGGTTATCTGACAACTAGGGGTTTAATACAGCTCTGCTCTGTCACTGACTATGTTTGCAGTAGTTCTGGGCTAGGTTTTTTAATATTCCACAGCAGTGCACTCCATTTCCTCATGAATGGATAAGTCCATCGGTGTGGTAAGCGATATACCTTTTGAGCAAGATTGAATGAGATAAAAATATCAGTGACAAGAATGTTTCCATACGATGTGGACTGGCTTGCCTCTGGAAGCCTCTGGGAGTCAATCTATTTATCAAATTTGATGAATTTTTCAACAACCTATGAAGTTTCTCTCTTGTGGCTGTATTAATACATTTTCTTCTAGAGAAGAAACGTTGAGGCCATGGATATTTTTCCACATGGGTTTGGGACAAGTCTGAGCCTCTGTGCAGTCATACATGTCACACTTGAGTCTTGAAAGGAGGGTGAGCTTTCCATTCATTGTGACCTGGCGGGTCATGTGTGTGAAGGGTGGGAACAAATTGGAAGGAGTGACTTAAATAGCACCAGAACAAATTTAGAAAGAAAATATTAGGCTGGATATTAAAGGCATGTATGGTAACTTACTATAGATTGTAGGAGTTCCCAAGTTCTTATGGCTTCACATTCTTTAAAACCCGAGGAAGGCCACCCCTCGACTAGTTTTTCACATCTTGTTTCTCAGGTAAACTCAAGTCAATGGCTAGACCCTCGACTTCCTCGTATTGGGTGGACGTACTTTGAACTTCTCGGGTCTCTGCTTATCACTTTGTGATGGTGCTCCAGGAGTTGTTATCTACATGCAAACCCTCACACTGGCACCACCCCTTACACCTTATATGGCACTGTCACACGCAGTGGGGATATCCATCTGGTTGTTTTGTTCTCTGGCCTCGGATGATCTTCCAACTGTCTGCCCCTCTGGGGCAACTTCAGGCTGGGCACAGTAAATGGTACTGGATAGCGAATGGATTAGGATTCTCTAAAGGAACAGAACAGATAGATTGAATATATACAATTAAACAGGGATTTATTAGAGTGACTTATACGACGTTTCTTGTGTGGTCTAACAATGGTGGTCTCCAATGGAGAGGCCAAGAACCCAGTAGTTGCTCGGTCCACAAGGTAGGGTGCCTCTGTAGTCCCAATCTGACACTGAAGGCCTGGAAGATTCCTGGAGAGCTGGTAGCTTTCAGTCTGTATTGGAATACCAAACAAGTTGACTCTAGTATTGGTGGAGGAGTGCAGGACAGGTGGGCTTGTGAGCAAGAGTGAGGTCAAGGAGGTAAGAAGCAACTTCCTTTTTCCATGCCCTTTTATCTGGGCTGCCACCAGAAGGTACACCACACATTTTGTGCAGGTCTTCCTGCTTCGAATAGTATGATCAAGAAAATCTCTCGCAGGAGTGCCCAGCAGTTTACTTTTCAGTTGACTCCAGGTGTAGCCAAGTTGACAGCCAAGATTAGCCACCACAAGTAGGAATATGTACTTTTTCCACTCATGCCATCATCTTGAGAGAAATAGATCAGACAAGAGGAAGCTGAGGCCCAGGGAGAGGGATGCCTTGCTCATTGCCTGCTTGATGGGCTCAGAACTTAAACCCAGGCTTCCTGACCCCCAATACAAGGCCCCCTTTCATGCCATTGCTCCTGATGAGACCCATCCACATCCAGAGTATGAATGATTGGTTCAAAGAGCTCCCGGGGTGTTCCTGGGAAACCCCTCAGTTTCATTTGGTTACTTTGTCCACCACTCCCTGTGGATAATATCATGACATCATGCAAGCTCCCTGGTCATGTTCTGAGCAAGTGTTTTCGGCACCTGATTTCAGTATAACCAAAGAGGGTAGGTACACTTGACCATGATCCTCATTTTATATACAGCAATAGAGTCACAGGGTGAGGCAACTTGACCGTACCCAGTGAGAAGCAGAAGAGTTGAGGAGCTAACCAGGCTATTTGACTCTAGACCCCAGGGCCTGCTTTCATCTCCTGGGGGCAATGCTGTACCCATCACTGTAGTATGTGGCCTCACCAAACCTGTCCCTTCCAGAAAACAGACTCTCAGCCTAATGCTTTCTTTGGCTGTCCCGAGGTGGTAAGGCTGCTTTCTACAACCAAATTATCGAGGTCTTGCTCCAAACCATTAACCAGCACCTCCACCATCACCACACAGATATTTGTCCAGTCTCTGCCCTGTAACGGAGGTGCACAGATGACTATCTTCAGGTCGCCCACCCTCCCCATCAGCACTGATGAAACAGTACCTCATGATTGCTTCCCTAGCCAGAGTTTGCATCTTTAACCATCTTAGTTCATTTTCTCAGCACCCTGGGGATGGCTTCCTTGGGGTAGCTCACTTTTCCTGCCATCTTCTTGTCTTTGGATTCCTCTTGCAGAACCTGATCACAATACGTTTAGCAGTCCCTTAGGCAAAACCAGTTAGAGCTCCAGGTTGCTTTCTTAGCACTTGAATGTAATCTTTCTACAATTTCAATTTTGTTCCAGGCTGACGTTTCAGGTAACATGGCTCAGGGTGGCAACATATGAACTCTCTGGCCTTGCCTGTTCGATGGAGGAGGGTTTCTTGAAGGATTTTTTTTAATTAAAAAAAAAAACCTCAAAATGGAATGACATTTAAACTCTTGAATTCCATTATGTTTTTGTTGAGCAACTTCTTATTTCATGTAACATATAAATTTGTCAATTAAATATAAACCTCTTTGCAAGGCTTTTGACAAAGGATGTTATCTCATGTGCATGAATTATATATAGTCTGTAGTGTAAAAATTCAAACATAGTTGCCAAGGTTGTATACTTTCTTGGGCTAGCTGACTCATCAAGAAGCCACTTTTTTCATTGCACCCACACTCCCCCACAAATAAGCACATTGACACATATGTGAGTGATCAGTAGCTCAACAAACACACCAAAATATACATGCATGCATACTAACACACATACCAAGACATACACCAACATGCACCTACACCCCAATGTATATCTACATGAAACATTCCAATATTTAAGTACACACACTATGCACATGCTCCTCAGTTCATACAGAGACACACATGTGCACATACACAGGTTGAACAAGTACCCCCCAAAGTTTGGGGGGGGGGACATTTGCTTCCAAGTAGCTTTGCTTTCTACTGTGCTACCAAAGGAAATGGGTGGTATGTTCAGATATTTTAGATTCATACCTGAGGTGAGAAAATTCTAGAAAAGACAGAGAATTGTATATTAACATAAAGAGAAGCAGAAACTCAGAATGTTGTGGTGTGTTCTATTAGTGCTGGATTCTTCTGTGCTGAAGATTTCCTGCTCAAATATAATAGTATTGAATCCATATTCTACAGAGAAATGTTTTCTATTATATAGCTATAATTTGACCATGAATATAATATAGTAATGCAATAGAACATTTTACTGTCCATTTAGAGAGAATTTTATAGCTATTAAATTACAATCCCCCTTCTATTCTCAAGGTATAAAAATAAATTCATTACTCGGGGCAGATACAAGCACAGAATACTACTTGAATAATGCAAGCCCTTAAGGATATATTTAATTAATCCTAAAATAAGTTTATTATTGATAGAGGTGGTTTTCATTTTTCAAATTTTGAGAATAATGCCTAGGAATATAAGTATAGAATCTAAACAAAGCAAGAGACAGGGCATTTACTTGTTATTAATTTTAATCCTCACATAATTACCTTGTTAGGAGGTGTTCTTGTTCGTGTATATGCACACAGTTGTGTGTATGTGTGTGTATGTGTATGCGAACTGTGCTTGTAATGAGTGTGTCCTGTGTGGGTGTAGAGAGCATTGTATATGTGTATGCACATCTGTATGCATTGGGCCTAGGCCTGCATGCATGGATGCATGTGTGTGCGTGGTATTTGTGCATGCACACAGCTTCTCTGACAACAGACTGAGCTTCCCTGATCTTGCTGAGAAGTAGAAGCTCTGTAGCCTGGGGCTCCTGACTACACGGGCCATATTTTTTTTTCCTGATTCCTCATGTCACTTCTGGGAACACAGCATTAATATCCAAACCCTGAGAAAGAATTTTTAATGAGACGAATGCTCACACAGCTGTTTTAAGGTACAGGTGTTTTCTCTTGGTGGCCATCGACTTCCAGCTAGACATCCTGGAGAGACAAGGGGTGAAGAGGAAATGGGAT
Source organism: Peromyscus nudipes (assembly GCA_902168325.1). NCBI lineage: Eukaryota > Metazoa > Chordata > Mammalia > Rodentia > Cricetidae > Peromyscus > Peromyscus nudipes. Next base: position 31,718 of record CABHPH010151813.1, on the reverse strand, counting down.
ACTAAGGAAGCAGGAACTGTCCCTAGTCAGCCTGCCCCTGTACAGTCCTAGGCCAATCACACATCATCTGCGTGGCTTTGTCTCTTATTCTCAGGTCATGGGTCTTTATTTTCTGTCTTTTGTAATATTTTATGCCCCCCTGCCACAATTCCCATGACTCTTCAAATTTAAGGGCTTTCTCTAGATAAAATCTGTGTATAATCCCTGTGCAAAAGTCTACACAGTTTCTCTGGGTCCAGTAGAGTACAAAGCCTGTGTATCAAGCACTTTGCCTGTGTTTTCTCAAGAGATCTCATGAGGCTACAAAAGAGGTGTGATTATTACTATTATTCTCTTGATCTCTCAGTTGTGTGTGTGGTATGTGTACGTATGTATTCACTTGGGTGTGTGTACATGTGTATATACATGAGTGCAGAGGACAGATGAAGGTGTTGGGTGTCTTCCCCCATCTCTTCCATCCTATATTTTGAGACTAGGTTTCTTGATAAACCTGGAACTCACTGACTCAGCTAGCTGGCTGGGTGGTCAGTGAGGTCCGAGGACCCGCCTCTCTTCACTACCACAATGCTAGTGTTGCAGACCTGTGTTGCAATGCCCAGCTCTAACATGGAAGCTGGGGATCCAAACTCAGGACTTCATGCTTGCAGGGTAGGCACTGTACTGACTGAGCTGTCTCTGCACCCCCTGCTTGCTATTGTCTCAACTGGATTGCTGTAGAAAATAATGTTTAGGTGAACTCTTGGCCTAAGCTCATCGAGTACAGTGTAGAACATGAAGTTTCTGCCCAGGCTGCATCTCCTGCCACAGCACTACCTGGTCTTCCCTCCTGTATTAGTTTGTTTTCTATTGCTCTGACAAATACATTAACCAAAAGCAAACTGAGGAAGACAGGGTTTATTCCAGCATAGAGTCCACCATGAAGAGAAGTCAGGGAAGCTGCCTGGAGGGAGGAACTGATTCAGAGGCTAAGGAGGAATGCTACATGCTGGCTTGCTCCCCATGTCTTACTTAGTTTGCTTTTGTATACTACCCAGGACCACTTCCCGGGAACTTCACCGCCCACAGTGGGTTGAGCCCTCCACATCAATTATTAATGAAGAAAATGCACCCCTCCCCCACTTACCTACAGGCCAATCTGTTAGAGGCAATTCCTCACTTGATATTCCCTCTTCCTAGATTTGTCTAGGTGTGTGTCAAGTTGACAAAAACTGATCAGCACACTTCCCCTCTGCATACAATTTCTCACCACCCTGCCTCCCCTCCCTTCCCCTCTGCACAAGTTTACCCTCTGTGTAGAGATGTGTGTTTTCATTTTCAGCAATGCCGACTGAGCCTTTCTAAGTCACTAACCTAAAATGCTTCAGTATGTGACAATTTTGGAACACTGACATGGTGCCACAAGTGGAAAGTTCCACACCTGATCTCATGTGACCGTCACAGCCAAAATGCAGACACACCAAAAATACTGCTTGGAATTACTATCGGGATGTGTATGCAGATGAATAGGAAACATATATGAGTTTCATGTTTAGATTTGGTTCTCATTCCCCAAGACATCTCATTATATGCAAACAGTAAGGCATTTGCAAGCACTAGGCATCAGAGACGTTTCTGAACTCACCTGAAGTGTTTCCAATACCACCCCCCCCCCCGTCGTGATCAGAACCTGTCTGAAGACAGCGTGAACATTTCATGTCTTAACTGTTGTTCATCACACTTTGAATTGCATCTATTGTTTTATTTAGTTGCTGCCTCCACACCTTTCTTTCTTGATTGTAAGCATGTACCTCCATGCCTAGTTTAAGAATGCTTTGATTATCATTTCATTTCTGGAGGGTTTTCTCAATAGTGTGCTCTAGAGTAATAGAAAATGTCCCACTGTGTGAAAATGACTTGCTCTTCCTTCTACTACCACACTGAGAATCTGCTGTCTGACTGCTCTCTGGCTGGTGCTCTAGATTTTCTCATCTGGTGCTTCTAAGGTCTTTCTCATTCTAACTAACATTGTTCCTTAATTTCAGAATGAAAAGTTATTGTATCGTTCCTTTTTACCTACTTGCTATACTGTCTTTCTTTTGCTTATAGATTCATGACTTGAATTCTAGAAAACCACTTACATATCTCCTGCTCTCTGTGCATCACTCCTTCCTAGACTCCGATGAGACCCCCAGGCAGACAATCTCATGTTCTCCTCCATCACTTTTACTGTCTCCCGTTCTTCTCTTTGCTCCATCAGAGTCATTTATCCACACGGATCGGAGGGACAGGGTTAATTTTCTAGGAGATTCACTTTTTTCGGCTCTGTGTCTTGTGATCTTGTGATTTCTTCCTTCCACTGAAATCTGTGAGTTTCCCTGGCATGAGTACATGTGTGAGGCTGGGAATGTGGAAACACACACAGCTGCTCTTACTTCAGTTTCCAGGCATGTGAACGCTAGCCCAGATCTCTCCATCCTGTGCAACTCCTCAGAACTCTCTCAGGACACGATCCACATGACTGACTTTCAGCGACACCTCCCTGTTCATCCGCAGACCCATCTGTTTCCACGAAGGTTACTACAATTGCCTCAAAACACCCAGTGGCCAGTCTCACAGGGAGCATGCTGCAATCCTCATCAGTGGTAATTTTCTCTCAGGAAATATCAGGACAGAAAACAAGGTTTTTACAACCAGCTGCAATGTGATTGCTATTTCTATACCTCCCTCAGCACAAAACGGTGACAATGCTTTTATGGCTGTTTCAACTGCATGTGCCAGAACCAGGCATTTGCCTGAAGATTAAAAATTCAAGATAGCGAAATAAAAAATTTAAATAAATTAAAAATGTATGTATTAATTATTATCGTTAGTGTGTGTGTGTGTGTGTGTGTGTATGCTACAGTGCATGTGTGCAAAGGCCAGAGGACAGCTTGGTAGACTCCACACTTCCCACCGCTCACACCAAGCAGAAACATAGTTTCTGTAGTCTTTGCTTTGTGGAGTTGCTGTACTTGCCTCAGGTCGCTAAGTCGCTTGGGTATTTCCTTCTGTCAAAGCTGCACGTCTTTATTCAGCCAATGCATTTGGCTGGGAGTGTTGGAGAGTGGGGCTGTGTCTTTTGGATTTTGCAGACACTGAAAACATAGGCACAATCTGATCTTGCCATCTGCAATCCTGCTCAGGGGACTACTATCTCTGGAGGGGCTGTGACTGCCTCTTCTCTCCTGACCTATGGCCATCTGATAAGCCTGGACAACAATGTGCAGGGCCTCTTTCCAGAATTCAGGTTGTTCAGAAGGTCACTTACTCTCATGGTTTTCTTTTTCTCTTGACATTGTAGGGAACAGAATCCCAGGAGTCACCAACGTTATGTAACCACCCTACCCATCAGCTGCTACCCAGGTCCTATGGTTTCAATAACATGTTTACGCTATTGACTTCCAGATAGCCTAAAGCTTGGTGCTACATTGCAAATGATGTACTGGCCTTCTTTACCTGGGTCTTTAAAAAAAAAAATTATGCCAAGTTTCCCAGGTCCACAGTCAGACTTATCTACTTCTTCAAATTGATGTCTCGTCTTAACTTCTGTTGTCCTTTCAGAAGTGATGTCATCCTTCCAGGTTCTCCTGGCAGGGGGTGTTGCAATCATTTAAAATTCTTATCTTTCTTCTGGCCTCTCGGTTTGGGATGATTTAGCTACTGGGTACAGCAAGAACAATGCCTGGGGCTTGTGTAATTTCAGCAGCCCAAGAACATGTTTTAATTTCTTCTGAAATAGGAAGGAAAAACTTTACATCTTTTTTTGGATGTATAACATTAATATAGCCGCATTAATAGCAACATGGTAATAAGATGGGCTTCTTCTTTCTGTGTATGGATGAAGGAGCGTGTGAAGGTAGAGATGCCAAGCCCTCTGTGACCGGTCACTCTGCAGTTGTCGACTCCTCTGCTGTGGGAATCCTTCTCCCCACCAGTCTTTTTTCTGTGGCCCCCTCACCACAGCATCTCCTTGCATCACTTCTCAGTATACTTCCACGTGCCTTTGGAGCTCTAAGTAATTAATAGATGCGAGCCAGTTAGATGGCTAAAAACTAAGTGTATCTAATTCGGCCTCAAAGAAGCAAGTAAGAGTGGAAGGGAGGTTGGACTTGAAGTCAAAAGAACAGACGCTACATTCTCATGTGTGTAGTGTGTTCATGTGTGTGAGAGTTCACCTGTGTGTGCACACATGTGAGTGAACGTACATCTGGAGGCCAGAGGACAGCCTTGCTAGCCAGGAGTCATCCAACTTGTTATGTTGTGATAGGACCTCTCACTGGCCTGAAGCTCACCAAGTAGGCTAGGTTGTCTGGCCACAGAACCCCAGGGATTTGGCGGAATTTGCCTCCTTAGTGCTGGGATTCTGAGTGTGTGCCACCACACATGACTTTCTCATGTGGGCGATGGGATGGAATTCAGGTCCCTGTGCTTGCAAGACAAGCACTTACGTCATTCACTGACCGAGCCATCTCCCTAGACCAGTTGCTGTGCCCTGTGTCTTGATTTCCCCAGCTTTAAGTCATTTTAATATCCCTCCCCCCTTCTTTACAGTGTGGTTGTAGGGAGTCAACGAGAATACAGAGATGAGGTCATTGTCTGCACACGATACGGTGTAGTAGTTAGCTCTGCCTCCCTGATGGAGAGTCTTGGACCAAGAACATGAAGAGGGTGCACTGCTCCATCATCGTTTCTCTCCCCACCACGTGCTGACTGACCCCTGGTTCCTTGAGCTCGGTCTTAACCTTCCTCTTCCATTCTGTTTCTCACCAGACTGTGTGAGAACCTCTCTGGCTTCAGTCCCTCTTGCAGCCACACCTCTGGTTCCAGCCACCCTGTCTTACCATCGTTAATGCCTTTCCTGACTGCTCCACATTCTGCTGCATGCTGCTGGCTGACTGTGTCTATTTATCAACTGCATCCCGTACTCCTCAGGGCCATATTTTACTGTTTACTCTGCAGAGCCCAGAGCAATGCCTTGTCTCTATTTTATGTGATTGCTCAATTCCCATCCTTCATATATATATCGTTCCTCCCTCTGTTGGACTTTCCCCAGCCCCCTCATTTTCCCACTGATTTTTCAGAGTCTCACTCAGGGCCTGAACTCTTCATAAAGCCTTTCTGCCCTGGGGACCTCTTCCTTCGCTGAACTTCTCTTGCACTTCCTGAATAGTTTAGCACCTGGTCACACAGCTTGCGCCTTTGTAGATGTGAAAGAAGAGAGTGAGCTCAGGCAAAAGCCTTCTGCACATTGTTATGGGATTAAGGACACTGGGGACTGGGATATTTGAAGTCCAGTGTGTATTTTGCATAACTGAAAATGACCAGTGTAAGGCTGTCTTCATCAACAAATGCAGCATAGAGGGGGTCTAGGTGTCCTAAATGCACATTCAGACGGTATTTTGCTATTTAGAGAACGGCGGCCCAAGGCTTAGAAAGCCTCCTGAATAAAACTGTGAGCATCCAAGGTCTCATTTTTGCCTTTACCCTGCTGAGTGCCATGCATATGTGTGGTAACCCGGCTCTGCTCCCGGAAGCCTCAGGCTACCCTGAGTTGGACACTTCCCTTTCCCGCCTAATTGCTGTGATTAATTTTCGCAGTGGAAACACAATGCTTGGCTCTGTGCTCTAATAGAGACTTGGGTCTGAAGGAAGTTCAATTTCCAAATAACTGAGGACACCAGAGTGTGACCTGAAGGTGCTGAGTGAGCGTAAGAGCAGCTGGTGGTTTGTGTGGAAAGAGCCGTGTTTCTGGATTCCTGACTGCAGGTCTGCCGTGTGAACACTTTTCTGTGGTATGAGGGAAATAGCTAATGATGGCAAATTGCTTACTTTGGACCATTTCTGAACCTGGTTTTGCCATTAAAGAGAAAAACCACACCACATTTGCTATGTCGGAGCCAGACAAGGTGTCAGATTGCAGTCTGGAGTGCCCACAGCCCCACTCAGGCTGAGCCTAGGGGACAGCAGTGGCTGACTGTGAGCCACACTGCATGTGCTCCCAGGGCACACAGGTTGTATGTTTTGGAGTCGTGGAGACTGGGAACTACAAAATAAAGTGGGGGGGTGAAGGGAGGAGAGCCATGGGGTGAAACTGAAATGGCAATGGTTGATGGAGCTCTAGATGACCATTTGTATACCACAGTGTAGGGCATTTTATAAGCAGGGCAGGACAGGACACTTGGGCAAATTGGGAGTATAGGAACACAGATGTTACTCCCTTACCTAGAAATACTTTCTAAAATAACTAACTCAGGCCTAGGCCTGTAGCTCCATTGGTAGAGCGCTAAGGTAACATGCAGGAGCCCCTGCTTCAGCCTCGATCACTGTATAAACATGTGGTGGGTGGTACATGTCTGTGAGCTCAGCATTGGGAGGTAAGGGCAAGAAGACCGGAAGTTCAAAATCATCAACTACATTGTGGATTTGAGCAAGTCTTGCAGGATTTGGAGGTAGGGAGGAAGACAAGAAAGAAAGAAAGAAAGAAAGAAAGAAAGAAAGAAAGAAAGAAAGAAAGAAAGAAAGAAAGGAAGGAAGGAAGGAAGGAAGGAAGGAAGGAAGGAAGGAAGGAAGGAAGGAAGAAAGGAAGGAAGGGAGAGAGAAAAAGAGAGAGAGAGGAGAGAGAGAGAGAGAAAGACAGACAAACCTAAAACACCTCTTTTCTTCCCCCTCCCTCCTCCCCTCCCTCTCTTCCTCTTTCTCTTTTTCTCAACCTGTGATTCATCTACATGCTAAAGGCTTTGAGAAACTTCAGCCAAATATCTGCCAATAAGATTAGAACAAAATAAAATCAAACCTCATAAAAAAAAGAGCAAAATCATGATAGCGATCTTGAGGGAACTATGTATCCCAGCTAACAGACAATCCCTGGCCCTGAAAGGCACACCCATAAAGGTCTGCATTCAGATACCAGGAAGCATGTGGCGATGGGTTAGTGGGATTTGGGCTTTTCCTGTCTCCTGTGAGCCAGCAGTAGTTGGGTGTTCTTGCTTGGTCCCGCTGTGGTCTTTTCTTGACCTGGTTGTAGGGAGGGGGTCTTCCTGCAGGGGATTCCCTGTTGCAGTGAGGGTTTCAGCAGTTCATAGTCCACAGTGAGCCTTGTCAGGTCTCAGCGGGGGAAACAGGAGACACCCATCTTCTGAACCAAAGCTGAAGACAAAGGAGAAAGTGAACGAGCAGTGATCTGCCTCAAGCAAAACCAGTTGGTAGGTGGATGAGCGTCTGGTTCTGTCACCAAAATTGCAGCAGCAACAGCAACAACAACCAACCAAACAGCAACCCATAAAAACCCAGTTTGTACCAGCTCATGTCTTTTTTCTTCTCCTCTGGGAATCTGAGGCAGAGGCAAGCTTGCAACCTATTGGACAATACTACTCAGTATGATATCCCTATGAATGGAGGTAACATGAAAAAGCCTATAGCCATGCATTAAAAAACAATAACATGGGCTGGAGGGATAGCTCAGCCCTTAAAGGCTAGGCTCACAACCAAAAAACAATAACATGTAAAATGGTTGCATTCATTAAAAAAAAAAAAGTTAATTTAAGAAACAGCATAGTGGCTGGCTGGTGGTGGTGCACCCCTTTAATCCCAGCACTCTGGAGGCAGAGCCAGGCAGATCTCTGTGAATTCAAGGCCAGCCTGGTCTACAGAGTGAGTTCCAGGAAAGGATCCATAGCCATACAGAGAAACCCTGTCTCGAAAAACCAAAGAAAGAAAAGAAAGAGTATAGTGAGTGGAGTCATGGAGTCGCAAGAGTATAACTGAAGAGAATCAAGCCAGCAGCCAAGCACATAGCCCACCTGAAGAATCTGTGGGGAAGAAAAAGGGAAATGATAAAGGAATGCAAATAGAGATGGCATTAGGCACCTTCACCCTGCATGCAGTCAGCCAGAGAGTGGCAGCTCACTGCTGAGACAGGGACAGTTTACAAGATTAAAAACAGCGGCAGCAACACACGCAATGCTCCTTTTACAATCTTTTATTATTTTATCTTTTACTTGACAAATTAGATTGCCATATTTATGCAGAATTGTGATGTTCCAGCACATCTGTATCTCAGTGTCCAAATCATGATAGGCAGGTTACCTAGTTTTCTTGCTGTTAACTGTTTAAAACACTCTGGTTTACACTTCCAGGTCACAGTCATCATACAGAGAGGTCAGGGCAGGAACTCAAGGCAGGAACCTCTAGCAGAAACCATGGAGAAGAAGGCTGCTTTCTGGCTTACGCTCTCTCGCTTGCTCAACTAGCTTTCTTATACGGCCCAGGCACACCTGCCCAGGGATGGTGCCACTCACAGTGGGCCAGGCCCTGCGGCATCAGTGACCATCAAGACAGTTGCCCATGGGCATGCCTACAGGCCAGTCTGGTCTAAACAATTTCTCCGTTGAGACTCACTTTTCAGATGACCTCAAGCTGTAGCAAGTTGACAGCTAACTAGGACGACATTCTTAAAAAAAAAAATTAAAATTAGCATTTGTTAGGCATAAATAATGAGTTTCATCATGACATTTTCATATGTATATAATGCATTTTGCCCCTAGTTACCCACCTTCACTTGTTTATTCCCTTTTTCTTCTTGGCAAGTTTCTTCCCATTTTCCTGCCCCTGTTTTTTTTTTTTTTTTTTTTTGACGTTTCATTAGGGTCACTTACAAGAACATGGGTGACAGTTTATGTCAGGAGCATGGGCACCTTCCCAGTGGCTACTCCACTGGAAAAAATGTCTCTTCCCAGCAACTATTAATCCCCAGGGAAGGGTGGGCCTCTTGGGTCTCTCCTGATTTCATGGTGGAACGTTGACAGGCCCAATTTTAAAGAAAACATTCTTGGCTTAAAGGAAATCTCCAACAAAAAATGTTCGGGCAGGGGGTGTAGAGCACATGGGCTTAGCATGCACAAAGTACTGGGTTCAATTCCGATTGCTAATGTAAGTTAAATTGAAATCATTTCAGTAAAATTAATGAAGGGAGACCTTCCTAGAGATCCCACTAAACACTTTGTTAAAGATGAAAAAACTCACGTGTTCTTAGGAAGGAAAGTTGGTAGAGCAACAGATGTTCCTTAAAAAAATATGATACCTGAGGAGCTCTTGGCCTCTGCAGAGAACAGTGAGAGGTGAGGAGGGCAGAGACTACTCCCTGTCCCCAGCATGCCCTCTCCCACTTTTCCTTTCAGCAACAGAAGCCTTTGGCTACAGTCGGACACAAGCTCTCAGTGGAGGTCACATTTCACAGCCCTGTGCATCCGTCAGGGAAGCCATCTGACAATGTGCAGGCCTGGGGAGGGGATCTAACAAGAGCAATTTCAAATCTCTCCCCAGAGGTGAAGCTACTTGGATTGAGGCTCTCCTTCCTTCCTGGAGGTTGGAACATGGACTCAGTGTTGCAAGTCAGCCGTACCATGTAGAGGAGGCTGTACTGTGTAGAGAAGGCTGTACCATGTAGAGGAGGCTGTACCTGAGGGTGTGATAGGGCTGTTCATTAAAGGGACTTGTGCCCTTGGGTGATTCTGCCCTGGTGCTTCCTAGCATGTTCTGGTTGTCCCTGTTAAGGAGAACTTCTGGGAAGGAGCTGTGTCTACAGGGACTGTCTGGTTAGAATTGCAGTACAGTAGAGAGATTGGGATGTTACAGGTCCAGAGGCTAATTATCTCATCTCAGGCTAGTTCCAGCCCTCCAGAACAGCCTTTCCATGCTGTTCCTCTGTGTCAGAATTGACACCCTGTGATTAATACATAACACTTTTAGAATTTTTAACTTAGCAGATCCAGACTTCCACCAAATCCCAAACTAAGAATGTCATCAGATAGCAACTTGGGTCTATAAAACAGCTTCCCCCATCTTGCTGAACCTGCCTCTCTGATGTATTATAATCCACTAATGTATTTTAAACTTGATTCATGACTTTCTTTGTTCTGTAAAACTATGAAATATCATTAAACTGCTTCCATGCTGGAACATGGAATTTGGGGTAACCTAAATTCATATTTTTGGGCCATGGTCATTTAAAATGGCTCCAGAACAAACTATCTCTTATTTCCTTTAAGATGAGGGCTGGTGTGTGTGTGTGTGTGTGTGTGTGTGTGTGTGTGTGTGTGTGTGTGACTGTTTCATGTAAGGGAATGATGCTTCTGCCTGTCAGCACATACTACCTTGCTATAGCATCCCAGTACCTGCTTGAACTGAAACACCCCAACTGTCTAACAATAGGGAAAGCTGCCTGAGTGGCAATCAGCCAGTCAGCAAGTAAAGATGCTTTTGTTCTCTCTGCTCCTGAATGTGATGACTAGCTGCTTCTTGAGTTCCTGCCTTGATTTCTCCCCAATGGAACTGGAACCTGGAACTATAAGTCAGACAAGCCCTTTCTCTTTCAAGTTTCTTTTTATTGGGGTATTTGTCATGGAAACAGTGAACCCAAAGCAGTAATTCTCTCTCCAGAATGGATAAAACAAAACAGTGATGGCGCTGAGTGTCTGCACTGCTGTGGAAGTTGCTGTGGGGTGTAAAGTGATCCACGGACATTCTGGAAAACATCCCCACAGTTCTCGAAAATCTAAAGATGTGATTCCAAAACAAACATGTATGTTTATATAAAAACATATATACCAATGTCCACAGCAGCTTTGTTAGAGCCCCAAATAGCTAGAAACAGTTCTGATGCACTTTAATAGGCAAATGGTTAAATAGATGGTGATATGTCCGTACAACAGAATATTGCTCAGCAATAAAAAGGACAAGTTATTTGTATACACTGCAGCTTGGGGAATTATGCTCAATGATAGATAGCTTATTCCTCACATTTTTAAGGTTTTACTAATACAAAACTTTTTCAGTATGGAAATTTTAGAAATGGAGAACCAATTAGTGGTGTCAATTAGGGAGTGTACACTCATTCATTAATGTTAATTAATCAGGATTCTCTAGAGCAGTGGTTCTCAACCTTCCTAATGCTACAATCCTTTAATACCATTCCTCACGTTGTGGTAACCCCCAACCATACAACTATTTTCATTGCTACTCCATAATTATAATTTTGCTACTGTTATGAATTATAATGTAAATATCCATGTTTTCTGATGGTCTTAGGCAACCCTGTGAAAGGATCATTCCACTCCCCAAAGGGGTCGAAACCTACAGATTGAGAACCACTAGAGAGACAAATCCAGGGGGGGGGGATGTACTCTCATACCCACCCACCAGCCCCTGCCCCACCTCCCACATATCATAGAGATGGTAGAGATTCTGGCACAGAACTGAAGGCCTGTGAACTAGAGACACAAAAGTTGGGAGACAATTCATTTCCCAGGTCCAGCAGTTATGAAAGGAGGGAGGGTACACTGTCCACATTTTTGCCTCCTTGGTCACTCAGAGGAGTGGTTGATGACCACCCAGCTTGCTCGGTTCATCTATTCCAATGTCAGTTCCCCCCAACACACAAATGAAAGGCAACCAGATGCCTGGGGGTTCTGTGATCCCTCACGTTGACACATGAAATTACACAGAATGTTCTGGAGATGGGTATGATTATAGAGGGAATCAACAGGCATTCTTGCTTGGTTGGAGCTGGTCAGTATTTGGATTGTGGTTGTGTTTATGCAGATCCACAAATGATAGAATCGTGTAGAGTGCATATACATGTACACATGCAGATACAAATGGCTGGGTCATCCAAGTGAAGTTGGTGGATTGTATCCACATGTGATAGAATTGTTTAGAGTGCATATGTGCATACATGCAGACACAAAGCTTTGGCCCTGGAATAAGGTTGGTGGAGTGTATCCTGGGTGTAATATGCTATAAATTTTGCAAAATGTTAGCACTTGGAGAAACTGAGGAAAGACACAGAATTATGTTATATTATTTCTTATAGATGCATTTAATGGTCTACATTAAATCATTACAATGATCACTATAAAAATTTCACTGAAACATACAACAGCTCAGGAACAACTCAACTACTCTCTCTAGATAGAACAATGAATCTTCTAGAGGAACTTGTTCTATGGGTACAGCTGGTACCAAAATACCCTTCAAGGGGCAATGTCCCCAAGGGTCAGCTGACTTCTCTCTGTCCGTCCGTCTGTCTGTCAGGTATCTTCTTTGATTGCTCTTCACTGTTTTTTTCTTCTAGACAACGTCTTGCTGTGTAACCTTGGCTAATCTCAAACTCACAGAGAACCACCAACCTCTGCCTCCAGAACGCTGCGATTAAAAGCTCCCACCATCATGCCTGGCTTTATCGCCTTAACTTTGGGGGCAGGATCTCTCAGTGAACCTGGAGCTCTTTGTTTCAGCTAGACTGTCTGGCCAGCAAGTTCTAGATCCTCCTGTCTGCCTCCTCAGTGCTGGGTTACAGATGTGCACCTTGCCTGCCTTTTATGTGGGTGCCAGGGATCAAATTCAAGTTTTCGTGCTTGCATGGAAAGTACTCACTGATGGAATAGCTCCAAACTCGCTCCCCCTGCTTATTTTGGATAAAATTTCTGTATCTGTGAAGGGAAAGAATGAGTTAAGTGGTTGCCAAGTAAAGTCAAAATTTGAAGCATTCAGTTGTTCAATGATTGACCATCTTAATAAGGTTATTTTTCCATTTAATATTGCCAAGTGAAACTGGGTATTCCATGTGGGCTTCTAAGCATGTAAGCTCAAAGTTCGTTAGATCACTGGACATTTCCCCCTAGGGCAATGCACATGGTCAATCAAATCACCTAGTCCTAGGATCATCACAGTTTTAGGGGACCACGTGGGATATTTTACTGTCATAATAGCTGAGATAGTTAGCTTGAAGGCTGACTATACAGTCACTTATTTTAGGAATTTCCCTCCTGTGATTTCCTTTCTTTCATACTCAGGTTCCATTCATTTCTTCTTTCTTTTTTTTTTTAAATGGATGTGAATGTGTGTATGTATAAGTTCATGCATGTGTGTGCACATGTGTTTATAAGCATGAGAGTAATGGCACATTATTTAAGTGCACATGTGGGCAGGCGATAGGACAACCTCGAGTGACAGTCCTCAGGAGTATGAACCGTTGTTGTTTTATTCCTTGAGGTCATGTCTTACAATGCTCTGGCGCTTACCCATTCTGCTTAGACTGAATGTCCACTGGGCTCCTGACATTCGGCTGTCTCTTCCATCCCTCTTCCGGCCCCCAGTGCTGGCACCATGAGTATGAGCCACTGTGCCTGGGGGAATTTTGAGTCTCATCTCAGGTTCTCGTGTTTGAGTGGCAAGCCTTTACTAACTGAGCTATTTCTCCAATCCCTTCTCTCCCTTTTAATAAGGACACAGAGGAAGTCAAACGGCAGAGCTGAGAAGTGTAGATACAGGGCCAGGGAAAAGACTTCTGGCAGAAGTTGGGAAGTTAGTTGTAAACTAACAAAACCATGATGTCGCCCTGTCATTACAGATCTGTTATTAATCCAGAAATATTTTCCAGATTAAAAGGAGATAGGAGATTCTTGCTTCTCTTAATATTTATCTTTTGTTATCTTAATGTGTGTCAACTTCTGGGCTTAACGGTAGATCTTTTGTACAATAACAATCTGAATAATTTGCCTAGAGTTTATTTGTGTTGTTTTACATTTCCATAATTAAATCATAGAAAATGTCCAAATCTTCCAGTTTTTCTTGAAATGATTGTTAAAAAACTCAATATATATATAAAAACAATCAAAACTAAGAATCTGATTTTGTTTTATGTCTAATTGTATGGTTGTTAAATGGGAACCGAGCTGGAAAAATGCATGTAATACTAAGCTTATTAAGACCTTGGACAAGAATGCTTAAGAGGAAGCATGAAGATTGAAAGGGTTTGGAGTAGATTTTCATAAATATTTTTTCAGAAACCACAATTCCAACATGCAGAAGCCATCAGGACAAAACGTCTCTCCTCTTTTCGTCCCCAGAATTCCTCAGCACACATTTATACCCCCTTCACTTACTGCTTAGCTGGGTAAGTTGTGAGGCAAAGGCAGAGCATCAAAGGCAAACTTTAAGCCATGGATGCCAGAGTTTGCTCACGTGAAGTTATTGGAGGAATCAGTAAAATAACGGAGTTAAGTGTTGAGTGTCGGCTGCACTGTAACTTGGGCAGGAAGTGGTCACAACCTCATGAATTCCAGTGAAAGATACCAGTATGGTTTGGTTAAGGGGATAAAAATGAACTTTGTTTCACATTTGTACTTATTTTGCTTAAACGAACCGCAGTGCTTTCCCAGGTAGATTTACTGGGTAAAGCTGCTTCTGTTTGGGTTAAACTCTATTGGTTTAAGAAGTGTCCTGCGGATATCAGTTGGGCATGTGTTCTGCCTGGGAGTCATCTGTGGGCTCAAACCAAGGTCACTGAGGTTGGAAGACCTGAGTCACAGGTTGGCTCAGATGCTCTGGAGTCTCTGATTTACTCTTAGGAAATGCAGTCTGGGTCTGGACCCTTACTTGAAAGATCAAGGGCTTATAGCAGCCTGGAGCAGTGTCCTCTGACATCCCATGATCACACCTTAAGTGGGCTGATGATGGCAGATTGGAGCTTCCATGGGAGGAAGATGTGGTAGATGATGATTTTTGTTTCTGGGAGAACCTACACCTTTACTATGAATTAATTTCTTCCGTTGTCAGAGCTTCTTTCAGAAACATGTCCTTGAAATTCTCACAAGTGTCTGTAACCGCCATCTTCCTCTTCAATCTTAGAGAAGTATGACCTGGGTGAACACTGACAGGTTAGTAGAAAACCCAGGCCACTCTGATGCTCTGGATACTACAGCTTGTTGCTAAAGAGAGAAACAGTTTGTGGCAAACTGTGGTAAGGGTCAGGCCTTTGGCATGAAATAGAGTTTACAGAACTAAACAAAGGTGTTTGTGTTTAGTTCTGAATCCAACTGAGAGAAAATGAAATTGACTTCTCTGTTTATTCATTGGTTTTTATCTCTGAGCTTTGACCAGGTCAGGACATTTCGCTCCCTTCAGCCTTGGAGAGCTCAGTGTTTTTTTTTTTTGTTTGTTTGTTTTTGCTTTTTGTTGTTGTTAATGATGTTTCCATGTCATTCTCTAAGCCCTGAAAACTCCATCTATTTCAAAAGCTCTCCCAAGAAAATAGTTGAGGATTGGCACCTCCAAATCCCTTTCCTTCACCTGAAATCTGATACAGAAATGCAATAGTGGGTGAGGAGTTTCCCTTACCCCAGTGCTTCTCAAAGGTTAAAAAAGCAGGTTTGTGCAGCTGGAGGGTTCGCTCAGTGGTTAAGAGAACTGGTTTCTCTTCCAAGGGACCCGAGTTCTCTACTCAGCAACCAAGTCAGGAAGCTCACAACTGTCTGTAACTCTAGAGGATCTGATGTCCTCTTTCTGACTTCCATAGGCATCTGCACAAACACACATACCTACCCACAAACACACACTTAAATTAAGAGGCCTTTTATTTTATTTTAATATCAAAAGTTATAACAATGTAATTACATCATTTCCTATCTTTCTTATCCTGCCTCCAAGCCCTCCCATGACCTACCTGCCTTTCTCTCTCTCAAATTTATAGCCTCTTTTTCTTTAACTGTTGTTACACACACACACACACCCCAAAATACATAAATATAACTTGCTTCATCCATATAATGTTACCTGAATGCATATGATCTCAGAGCTGATCTCTTGGTATTGGATAACCAATTGAAGGGGGCGCTCTTCCCTGAGGAAGACCGGTTTTCTCATCTCAGAATTCTCCAGTTACCTGTCTTTATCTAGGGTAGATACCCCTGAGAGATTTCTCCCTTTCACATTAGCATGTCCATTGAAGTCATCATTGTGCTGGTCTTGTTTAGGCGGCCATGTTGATGAGATTTCATGGGAACAGACTCTTTGACATTTCTAAAAGGCACAGTCTCACTGCAAGCTTCCTGTTCCTCTAGCTCTTGTAATCTTTCCAACCCCTCTTCCACAATGATTCCTGAGCTTTAGGTAAAAACAACAACAACAACAACAACAACAACAACAACAACAAAAAACTGCTGTGTTGTTTTTCTGTCGGCTTAGTGGACACACCTGAATCTTCTGTTGATATTTTAATTACTGTCTAAGTCCCAAGGCCTCCCGTAGTCAGTACCTAGACGCGCAGACTGAAGACTGACAGGATTTCCAGTCCCACTGGTACCAGCTTGGCCATGGCCACAGCCACCAAATGTAGGTTTTAACTGAGTCTCTATCATTCTATTTACCAGTAAAGACCTGGGAGTCAGGTGAAAACCTGCTAGATCAGAGAAGCTGAGAAGCAACCTACTGATCTTCCTTTTTGGCTGGAGACCAAACAAGAGAAGTGTCTCTCTATTCATCCCAAACCAAAAAGGTGGTAAATTTCTAAGTCCCTCCCTGCTCCTTCCTGTGCATCTCTCCATCAGTATTCCTGAATTCTTCACCCTCTCTATGGCTAGTTCCTTCAACTAGTCACTCACTGGCTCCACCCCTGACTGAAGGTTAATTTTATTAACACAGTCTCGAAGCTTCACAGTGTGATCAAATAGGCTGCAACAATGTTGTAGATTATGGAGATGGGACTGGACACCATACAGTCCCTTGTTCTGGGTTTTTGATTATTATTCCATAATAGTCTTCATCTGTTGCAAAGAGAAATTTCTTTGATGAAGGGTAGGAACTACTAGAATGTAGTTAGGAATTTTGCTAGTTTAGTAAAGTGGTGGTTGTAGATTCTCCTCCAAGATTCATGACTTCACTAGCCACGGGTCATTGGCTATGTTTCTAGTACCAGGCACGGTTTCCTTCTTCTTTAATGAACTATCAGTACAATTAGAGAGCTGTTGGTTACTGCCAGGGTATGCATGACACTACTGCACCCTTAGTATTATTGTACCATGGTGATTGTTGTTGTGGGTTGTAGGCATCATAGCTGGGTAGGACTATTGGTACTTTCTTCCCTTAGAAACTTGCATGACATCCTCTGGTACAATTAAAACTAGTCTTCAGAGGGGAAGCTTTCAGGTCAGATCCAGCTCAGGGGACTCTGGGTCCTGTGTCTGAAGCACATGGTGTATTCAGCAATAGGGCCTTACCTTTTACCACTGGAAGGCAACCAAGGGCAACAGCAATAGCCTACAATGTTTTGAAATTTTTTTGGACAACCTTGACCAAAAACTCAAAAGGGAGTTTCTCATTCATGGTTGTGGGGTTTTTGTTTAATAGTCTGTAGTTCTTTAGATGAGCATTGTCAGCCCAGATGGAAAGATTTCATTTAAACTATATATGTATATATGAACTTACATTTATAATATGTAATTATTATAGGTAGATAGATTGTAATATGCTTCTGTGGTGGTTTGAAAGAAAATGGCCCCCAAAGGGAGTGGTACTAGTGGGAGGTGTAGCCTCGTTGGAGTAGGTGTGGTCTTGTTGGGCAAATAAAGTCTAATTCAGAAAATCCTTTCCCACATCTATATCCTGTAGGGTACTGCCTAGGTTGTCTTCTGGCAGTTTCAGGTTTCATATTTAGGTCTTTGACCCATTTGGAATTAGCTTTTATGCAAAGTGATAGATATGGGTCTAATTTTATTCTTCTGCATGTGGATATCTAGTTTTCTCAGTACCATTTGTTGAAGACACTGTCTTTTCTCTGGTGTATGTTTCTGGCATCTCTGTGAAATATTAGATGGCAGTATGTAAGAAAATATTGGCTGTCGATCTTCTTTGAAGATCTGGTAGAATTCTGCTGTGAATCCATCTGGGCCTGGACTTTTTTTTATTTGGGAGGCTCTTATTACTGTTTCCATCTCCTTGCTTGTTACCACCTGCTTAGGTTGTTGATCTCTTCCTGGTTTACTTTTCATAGTTTTGCTGTATCTAGAAATCATCTATTTCTTTTAGGTTTTCCAACTTAATGGAGTAGAGGTTTTTAATAAATTCCCTTATAATATTCTGAGTTTCTTTGGTGTCTGATGTAGTATTTCCCTGTTCATTTCTGACTCTGTCCAATTTCTTTTGGTTAGTTGGGCTAAGAGTCTGTTGATCTTGTTTATTTTCTCAAAGAAGCAGTTCTTAGATTTATTGACTTTTTAAAATATTGTTTTCTTTGTTTCTATTTAATTAACGTTGGCTTTTATTTTTACTGTTTCTTGCCATGTACTAGTGTAGGAGGAAGTTTCTCTCCCACCTACCTGTTCCCAAATACCCAGGCAACTGCTTCTTAAATAATTGACTCTGTGGTTTTAATATTACTTATAAATGATCAGCCAGTAGCTCAGGCTTATTACTAACTAGCTCTTATACTTATAGTTCAGCAATGAACTATTTAATCTTCACATGTTTGTGTATTTAATAGAGATGTGCTTGCTGTTTAAGTTTTGTTATGTTGTGGTTAAAATGGAATACATGAAGTAATTTCAATCTTTCTGAATTGGTTTGTGTCCCAGAACGTGGTCTATTTTGGAGAAACTTCTATATATATATATGCTCCTAAGTAGAATGTATATTATATAGTATTTAGGTCAAATATTCTGTAGATATCAGTTAAGTCTATTTGTTGTATGATGTCATTGAATTCTGATATTTTTCTGTATATTTTTTGTCCAGATGGCTTTATTTTGGAGAAAATGAGATGTTGAAACCATCTTCTGTTAATGGCTTGATGTTAACCTGTGTCTTGAATTCTAGTCCTACACTTTTCGTAAAACTGACTGCACCAGAGTTTGGTGTGCATATATTTAGGACAGTAATGTCTTCTTGGTTAATTACTCCTTTGACTAAAATGAAGTGTCCTTCTTTATCTCTTCTGATTAGGTTTAGTTTGACATCTGTTTTGTCTGACATTAGGATAGCAAACCCTGCTTGCTTCCTGCTCTTATTTGATTAGAATATGTTTGTCTATCTTTCACACTAA
>CABHPH010151812.1:18935-91172 GCA_902168325.1 Peromyscus nudipes | reverse complement strand
GTGTGTGTGTGTGTGTGTGTGTGTGTGTGTGTGTGTGTGTGTGTGTATCAAGATGGAACCAGAGAGAAGAAATGAGGACAATAAGAAGGAACAGAAAGGTTTCCTTGGGTGAAAATATTCTCCTCAAATTAAAGTAAGTGTGTTTGAAACATGAAAATTCTTCCAGATCCATGGTTTAGTTTTTGTTTTTGTCTTCTTCCAGACAGGGTCTCACTATGTAGTCCAGGATACCCTGTAATTCACTGTGTAGCCCAGGTTGGCCTGAAACTCATGATGAGCCTCTTGCCTCAGCCTCACAAGTATTGGGATTACAGATGTCAGGCCCCTTGCCCAGCTAATTATCATATTCATCTTTAAACAGTAGTCTCTCCCATCAGCATGCCTGCTGACCTATGACCGAAGGGAGGAGTCAATTCACAGCCAATACACATGACTGAATGTAGAGGCAGAAAAAAAGTGAGGTGCCTGTAGGTTTCTATTTAGCACCGGGCTGACAAGATAACATGCATGCTGTCTTAGTCATCTCAATTAGTGAAGTCTCGTTAGCCATTCATATTTTAAAATAAGAGTCCATACTTCCTACACGCTCCAAATCAAGGATGGGATCAGAGCATCTGCTCAGACTGCAAGATGGATCAGAGCATCAATATCCAAAAGGTCATACTTTTCATGGCTTTCATTGACTCACCTGTGGAATGAATTCATCCTTAGCTCATGCCCTGAGCACATGGCCAGATAGATGGTAGCCATCCAGCTCATACTCAAGGTCACAATGCACTCAGGGAATCCAGACTACTGTATCTTCTTCCTAATAATGATCTCAGTCCTACCCTTTCAGTCAAAGCCATTTGACTTGAATCTTTCAAACCCATCACCTGGAAACTGAAGACCATGCCACTTTTCAAGCAAATTAGACATGGAATAAATACTACAGCTTAGAAGGATCCTGAAATTGTTGAGGTCTTTGGTTACCCTAGTTAGCTTTCATTGTCAACTACACAGGCTAGAGTCACCTGAGAAGGACGTCTCCACTGAGCGATTGCTTCAATCACACTGGGCTATGGGCATGTCTGTGGGAGACTGTCTTGATTGTTAATTGGTATAGGAGAGTTCAGCCCACTGTGGGCGGCACCATTCCTAAGCAAGTCGTCCTTTTCTTATCTAAGAAAGTTAGCTAAGCTTGGGTCTGTGAGCAAGACAGGAGGCGGAATTCCTCCAAGGCCTCTGCCTCGAGTTCTTGCTTGAGTTCCTGCCGTGACTTCTCTCAGTGATGGACTATGACCTAGAAATGTAAGCCAAATAAACTCATTCCTCCCCGAGGCCACTTTCGGTAGGAACATTTTATCACAGCAACAGAAAGGGAGCTAGAACCCAGACAAAGGCAATATAGTGTGTGTTCTTTTTACTTCATTTGTCTTGCTCACTCACTCGAAAATGGCAGTGTTGTTTTGAATATGCATGCACACCTGATGATGATAAGGGCAGGGGAATGGTTTTTGGACTCCAATAAGCCTCTCCACCAATGCAGCAATCCAAATCAGACTAGATCAGACCAAATTAGAAAAAGCTCCAGTTTAATGGGTTAAGCATTCCTGGGTGATTCTCCAACCTCCCAGAGAGGAGATGAAGATGAGAGACTGGAAAACCACGTGTCTGTTTTCTGGGATGCAGCTTAAATACCCTGTGGGAGTGGTCTTGAGCATCTCTGGGGGAGGAGCCGTGTTTGGAGAGCTTTGAAGGGGCAGGTTTGGGGAAAGAGATGGGAGAGGGGAGTTAAGGTGAATCTTCCACCAGAACATTCCAGACTCTTTGGGTATAGGGATGCCAGGGTGCCAGGGGCTGAGGTGGAGCTTCCACCAGAACACAGGGGAATGATTTTATTTGTGTTATCAAATCTGCTTTTATCGGCTAGCATTTTCTGTCACCTAAATATTCAATTTTATTCCATTCTAAACAAAACATGACTATTTCTTCCTGTCAACTCTAAAAGTCTGAAAGGATTTGACATGCTTTTCAACCTGGTCTTTCTGGGAACAGTCTTAAGCACAGATGCAACCATGTTTGACTTAAAGTAATGGTTGATGTAATTCTCCCTCTTTTTCTTTCTCCCAAGAGTACTCAAGAGCTCCTGTCCTCCATTTCTCTTCACTGTTCACTTTCATGGACAGCCCCCACAGAAGCACCATCTTAACACACAGTATAAGTGGATCTTGTTATCAAGTTCAAGGGCATGTACTCAGCCAGCTCTCACCAGTGCATATGTATGCCCCAAATGGATCCGAATCATTAATGTGTAAATGCTCTTGACTCCTTTCTTCATACTCATCCATAGTGTTCTGCTGTGGCCCTCTTAAGTCACCACAGACTGGGTGATTTCAACAGCAGTAGTGTATTTCTTCAAGTTCGGAAGGCTGAGGGTCAAGACCAAGATGCTTGGCTCTATTCTTCTGGGCACCTCCTTCCTTGTCTGGAAGGTCCTATTTCTGTGTCTGCACAAGGACTCTCTACACGTGTGTCTTTTTTCATTCCCTCTTCTCAGAAGGACACCAGTCATGTTGGATGATGGGCAACACAATCCCATAATTGTTCAACCTTAACTACCTCTTTTTAAAGCTTATCTCAAAACCCAGTCACTTTCTGAGTTACTGGGAGCTAGGATTTCAACATATCAGCATTGAAGGGCACAGCTCAGTCAGTCCCTAACACTTCCACACAGGTGTGAGAGCAGAAAACGGGAGAATGGCAGACACATGAGTAAATTACCTTGAATAAAGAGGAATGAGGAAGGTAAAAAATCTTCCTAGGGAAAGGGGGTATTCTAGACTGCAAATAAGACAAGGCGGGACAGGACTGGAGAGCAAGACATCTATGGCTCAGACACTACAGGCACTGTACCTTGGTCCTGAGAGCTTTTCAAGGCCTATGGAAATCAGTGGGAGTTGAAATTCAATTATTTCCAAATGTAAAAAGGAAGTGGCAGCAGTAAGAAGTAATAACCTAGACAATGAACTGATCATCCCGTTCTTTCTTGTTCTACGCTGTCAAATATTATCTTTCTGACACACATATGCAATAAGGGCACTGTTTGCAGAAAACACTCCTTTTCCTCATTTCCTAAAAGGTAATATTAAAGTTTTCAAGAGGGCAGGGAAGGTCAGTGTTAATTTTTTCACTCTGCATCTCATCCAGGACTCTAGGTACACCCTTCTCACACCTCTCCAAACATGCCGTGTTCTGTTTGCCTCCAAATCTTTAAGTATGGCCCTGATTCCCAGAATGCTGCTGGATCCATCAGTGAAAATACTTTGTCTTTCACATCTCATCTTCAATGTCATGGCTTCATAAAATCTCTGCTCTTTGGCCATTTAAATTGCTCTTATGGGTTCTATAACGTCCTGTGTTCACTTCAAAAATGGTCCTTACCATCTTGTTTTATAACTAGCCATCCTGATACCACTGTGTCACAGAACATACACATGCCTTGGATACAAAAACTGCTATCTTGCCCATGTTTGTGCCTAATCACTGTGCGGAACATAAACATAGTGAGGTTATGTTTTCTTTCTTACTCCGTAAGAATACTTGTTTTTTCAAGAAAGTCTAAGCTAAAATGTAATGTTTTACACTGGAAGAGAAAAGGTAAACTTCCTTGTTGCATCAGTAGAGAAAACAAGGGTTAGATCTAAGAAAGCTTAGGATATCAAAAACACAGGCCTTTATAAAAAGATGTAAATAGAAAAGAAGAAAGGATAGATAGATAGAGGGAGGGAAGAAGGGATGGACAGATAGATAACTGACAGACAGAAAACAATGTCAATAATTTAAAGCATTACCTTATGATTCTGACCAACAAAAGGAACCATCTACCCAAGAACTGCCCAGAAAAGTTAGTCACAGAAAATGTAGTAGTCTCTCTATCTACACAGATTCAGAAAGTGGAGAAGTGGCCAGTGACTCGGAAAGAGACAGAACCAATAACATGCCTATCAACATTCTCTCTGGAAACATCCAGGTCTTTTGCCTGCAATGATTATAGAATTTGGTAATTCTGGCTAGTAATGAAACTTTTAAAAATGTATATGAGACTGTACAGAGTTTAGATAACAGTATTTTAGATAATGCCACTTGGTTTTTATGGTATAAAATGTGCCTGGTTTCCAGTGGAGCCACATTCCATGCTCCGTACTCTTCCTATGCTCCATCTGAAACATTAGCATCTTTTAAACAGGAAGGTAAGTAAAGGGTGGACAGCATCCCCCAATCCCTTTTCCATTGCTGGATAGAAGATCACTCACAAGGCACAAGTTTCGCATCCTGGATATCCCAGCTAGAAGGCCTGGCCACATAGCCCATGTAACCAAGAGACAATGTGTGCTTCTTGTTCCAGCACTGGTGAAAGGGACCCAGTTGGCACATGCCAAAATTTGGCTTCCTATTCACATTTTTTTACTTTCTTTTCCTCGTTTTCATTTTCACTTCTGAATCTTCCCCTTTTTCTTCTTCATCTCTCCTTTGCTATTCTGCTCTTCTGCCTTTCTCATTCCTTTAAAAAAAAATTCCTTTAGTCACCTGCCAAATTCTGCCTTTAGAATGAGTATTCATTCCTCTGTGCAATGTCACAGATCTGCAAGATTTTTTAAATGAGCTGCTCAGCTCTGATTCCCACAAATGTCAGAGTCGACTTTTTTCTTGTGAGGAAGGTTGTCACACTACCCGCAAATCACCACCATCTGCGACGAACTTCAATAAATGAAAAAGTTACCTTGATACATCAGAGGGTAGCTTCTCGAGGGGTTGCCAAGTGAATTATGAGAAGCAACTCTTGAAGACTGAGTCTTTGTCCTTTCAAATCATGAATAACGTGTGACGTTTTTCCACTAACTGAATGGAAATTTACCAGCCTGAGGATGCTCAGTTTAAAAAGAACAGCCACTGATGAAAGAACACAGGAAGGATCCTCCTACCGAACTGTAACAAAGCATCCTTTTGAACTTTTCTGGGTCTGAGATTATGTTGCCCCATGTAGCATGTACAGTGACGGGAGCAGTCACCTGTCCTTTCCGTTCCAACAGAAGGATGCCTTCAAGCAGTATTTTCCAATTACTTAAGGAAACATGAAAGGGTAGCAACAAAGGAAGAACCAGAGACGCAAAGGGAAATCAAAGTGCTCGGCTCAGCAGAGCCAAAGAATTTGATTGCAGGATTCAGTGATCATACGCTCCAGTCAGGAGGGAAACTGTTGGACTGAAACAAAAGTTGTGCAATCCTCTGGCGGCACAGGTGGCATTTGACCCTGTTGAAAGATCAACCCCGTGACTGGCGTAGCGAAAAGAGTGTGACTTGAGGAAATGCGGCGCAAATGCTGGAGCTCACGGTTTTTGAAAGACATTCTTCCTAGGAGCATGAGAGTAAGATATTATTCTGATGAACAAAAGGAGTTAATCTGGAAAATTCTCTGCCTTAGATCGGTCCCTCCATGCAAAATGTCCCAGCGGTAATCAGAACAGATGCTTCTGAATCAGGCAAAGACGGGGGGTCAAAAATGAAATTAGTTTCCCCAAACAGACTGCTGGGGAATACACTTTAGATCACATGCTAACAGGTTCAGCTGGAGGAAATAGAGAAGTATCTCTGCAGGCTCCAAGAAAGTTAAACAAGAATAACAACATAGCAGACTGTACTGTCATTCTATCCAAATCCTATGACCTCAGTAGTCCCTTGGCCTCTTTAATACCCGCTGCTGCTGGAGACAGGTCCCCTGACACAAGAAAAGCCAAAGTCACCATCTCAAGAGCTGTTCCAGCTGAGTCTGCTCTGGCATGACTTTGAGGTTAGGTATGAGGAGTAGTAAATACATTTTTGTAGCATGTAAAACTTACTATGTATCATTTTAATATAAATTATTTTATTGGTAAAATTACAGAAGTCTTGATGTACTTCCATGGGCACAGCTAGAAAAGACCACAGGAGAGGAAGATTATGAAAGGCAAACAAAAAATATGTAGTTATGAAAACATAAATATAGACATAGATATACCATATTAAAATTGAAGGATCAGATATTTTGACTGCATTATAAAATGAATGATAAAGATGAAGAATGTTGGGGAAAAACATAAAGAATAGATAATCTAAAGAATAATGGTAAAATTAGATAAAACAAAAACAATCATAATTGGATAAAATGAACCAACAGAACAAAGAGAGCCAAAGAAAAAACATACATGTAAAAAACAAAACAAAACGCAAAGATACACACAGGACTCCCATAAAAACACAAAACTGGAAGCCATAATAAATATGCAAATGACCTGTAAGGTAAAAGTAAAAAATAAGAAATAAGTAAACAGTCCTGAAATTATGAGACGAAGAGCCTCCAAAGATGCCATTGAGTTCATTTTGTGTTGGCCATCTACTGCTGGGCATGGGGTCTGCCCTAAGGAGTGGATTATATACCCAGTGAGACTCCACTCCAGAAAAAAACATTTTTTCATTTGCAAGTGGCTATCCACAGGAAATAGATTCTGATTTAGGGATGGGGGCCACTTCTCCTCTCAGCCCTGGGGCCCTATCTGCTGCAGACCCATGCAGGTCTTATGCATGTTGCCCCGGTCTCGCTGAGCTCATACGTGCATCAGTTGTACTGTGTTTAGGAGGCCTTCTTTCCTTGATGTCTTCCATCCTCTCTGGCCCGTACACTCTTTCTGCCTCCCTGAGCTCTGAGGGGGAGGGACTTGATGAAGACATCGCCTTAATGACTCAGTGTTCCAAGGTCTCTCAACTCTCTGTGTGTTGTCTGGCTATAGGTCTCTGTATTTGTTCTCATCTGCTACAGAAGGAAGCTTCTCTGACGATGGCTGAACAAGGCACTGATTTATGAGTTGAGTATAACAGAAACCCATTAGGACTCATTTTATTTATTTTTTTTAGTAGCATTTGTTTTATTTTTATACCTTTGGCCTATCTAGTCTTGGATTTTTGACTATTTAAGCAGGAATGGGTTCCATCTCATGAAGTGGGTCTTATATCCAACCAGATATTGATTGGACTCCCACAAGCTTTATGCAACTCTTGTACAAGTGCATCATGCAGGCAGGACCCTATTGCAGATCAAAGAGTTGGCAGCTGGGTTGGTGTTTGCTTTCTCCTTTGGTAATGTGCAGAGTCCATCCAGTACCATGGACGCTGGTCAGCCGGGATGAAGGCTCTAGGAAGGCACCAGCTTGACTTCTCTGTGTTCAGTGAGTTGTGTAAGTGTTGACTTCAGCCATCGAGCCCTACCATCAGTGAGTGGAGAGCAACCAATAGCCTTAGCAATAGCCTAGGTTGTTTGGGGCTTATGTCATTGATATGAAAGCAATAAGAACTTCGTAGCTTGAGTTCCCTTTGGCCAGAAATGCAACTAGATATTCATTCCCAGTATTGGAAGATTCATTTGGTGACAAGAGATGTCCAGTTGGGGCTGTCTCCCCCATTATTTGGCAATTTTTATTTAGGGCACCTTCATACATGTATATATTTTAGGAAACTTCTATTATATCAGGCTAATGTATGTTCCCTCAAATAGCTCTTAGTTTTGACTGTCCCTCTCCATATTCCCATCTGTGCCCCCTCTCTTCTCTCAATCTCCCCATTTGACAGTTCCATTCCAGTCTCCTCAACTTGTCCATCCATAACTATCTATTCTACTTCCCCTCCCTACGGAGAAACATCTCCCTCCACACCAGTCCCTTACTATACCTACCCTCTGTGGTTTTGTGGACTGTAGCTTGGTTATCATTGACTTAATACGTAACATCCACATATAAGTGAATACACACTATATTTGTTATTCAGGGTCTGGGTTGCCTCCCTCAGGATGATGTTTTTTCTAGATACATCCATTTACTTGAGAATTTCATGATTTCATTTTTTAAATGACTGAGTAGTAATCCGTTGTGTAAATGTACCACATTTTCTTCATCCATTCTTCTGTTGAAGGACATTTAGGTTGTTTCCAGTTTCTGGCTGTTATGAATAGAGCTGCAATGAACATGGTTGAGCAAGTGCCTCTGTTGTAGGATGGAGCGTCCTTGGTGCATATGCCCAAGAGTGGTGCAGCTGGATCTTGAGGTAGGTGGATTCCTATCTTTCTGAGGAACCATCATACTGATTTCCATAGTGGCTGTACAAGTTTGGACTCCCACCAGCAAAAGAGGAGTGTTCCCCTTATTCCACATCCTCGACAGCACAAGCTGTCATTTGTTTTATTGATCTTGGCCATTCGAACTGGTGTAAGATAAAATCTCCAAATAGCTTTGATTTGCATTTCCCTGATGACTAAGGATGTTGAACATTTTAAGTGTTTCTCAGCCATTTGAGTTTATTCTTTTGAGAATTCTGTTTAGATCTGTACCCCAGTTTTAATTGGGTTGTTTTCTCAACATTCAGGGTTTTCTTTAAGTTCTTTATGTATTTTAGATATTAGCCTTTTATCAGAAATACAGTTAGTAAAAATCTTTTCCCATTCAATAGGCTGCTGCTTTGTCCAGATGATGGTGTCTCTTGCTGTGTGGAAACGTCTCAGTTTGATGAGGTCCCATTTATTGATTGTTGATCTTAGTGCCTGGGCTGTTGGTGTCCTTTGAAGTTCCTCTTACTGAACCCTCTTGGCTTACTTTGAATGCCCAAATCAAGTTTCCACATAGAAACCTGAGACAACTGTTAAATCGTGTGAGACCATGCCTTGCTTCGGTTCAAAACACTTCAATGGGTCCAACATGTCTGAGAGTAAAATCAAAATGCTCCCATTTCTGTGCTCTGTTTGTAACCATGTGACCTCATCCCTGCTTCCTCTCCCTAGCCGGCGCAGCTCACTGGCTTCATTACCCCTCCCTGTGCATTCCAGTCCAGATGATATCTTGAGAACTTTCTCCTACTGTTCCCGTAGGTGTACACCCAATTAAGTGCCCACTTTCCTTCATTAGGTCTTCCCTGGAATTCACCTCCTTGCATCTTCAATGGCCATCATAACATTTTTCAATCTCCTCTGCAACCTTTCTATGTTCCATCTCACCATTACTTTGCCTTTTCGCACTCGGCAACTTCTAACATTCTAGACATTCTGCTTGTGTGTTTACTCTCTGCCTTTACCATTCTACAAGGTCGGCTCCATGACAGCAATGGCTTTGGTCCCCCATGCCTAGAAGGATCCCAAGGCACACCACTGTTTGTTGAGTGAATGAAGTAAACATTTGAACGAAAAACACGTGGCTCTCTGTTCTTTATTTCGTGGGGGCTCATTGGGCATTGTTCTTACTCACCCTAATCATTCATTACAGACATTTACAGATTTGGATGGTGAATGGAGAAAGGAAATAATCTCACACTTAATCTTTCCATCTGCAGACCTGCCATTCTTCAAAAGAAATGACACAGTAAAGATTTGAATCAGATTACCTCTATAGGTCCATGGCTCAACCAATGTAGCACGACAACCTAAGAATACAATACAGGTTGACTATTGGTCATTCTTTTCTGCTTTTCTAAAACTGGGGTTCAATGTGTAGCCCTGGATAACCAATTATGTCCCACAGTCCTCCTGCTGATGCTCCTGAACAGTCCCTAAGGTCCTTCTGAGTGCCCAGTCCCAGGGGGGTCCTTGGCTATACTAGTGCCAGCAGCTTCTCAATGCCACACAAAACAAAGCAGCCAAAGCAATCGCAAGTACTGGTTGTCTTTGGAACTTTGCCCAAGTAAGTGATATACACTTACTATCTCCTTCTCTGTTTAGTGTGTGACATAATCTCAACATCTAGAAATGGCAGGAAACAAGAGGCTAAAAAATATGTCCCGGTCTGCACTGAGAGGGAGATGGAACATTGTGTAGTTCTGTGCAGGATGCTCAGTCATTGGGGGAGTAATTGGGCTTTGGCGCGTTGCTTCCTGGCACTACCTCGGCTTCTCTGCCGAAGCATTCTGAGAGAAGGTTTGTTGTTGCGGTCTCAGAATGGCATTTGAGGGCGACGCTTTGAACAGAGTGCATGTAGGGACAAATGGCAGGAATGGAGAGAAGTGCCATTGGTATGCACATTCTGTCCCTGAGCCTCAGGCTGTGCCAGGGTTCTTTTGCAGAGGTCTAATGAAAAATGATATTAGGAAATGTAAAGTGGAAATTCTGACTGCCAGAAAATATGATTTTCACTTGCAGATCCTAACAGGAAGCAGCCAGGGAGGCTGCGGGAGTTACTGCCGTGCCGTTGATGGGTGGCAGGATTATTTTCAAATTGCGAATTAGACCATAATCAGCACTAAAGACCCAATTTGTGCCAAACACGACAAGCGAAAACATTAGTCTATCCTGAAGAAGTGCCGCCGCCAATCTGTGCAAATGCAATGATGACGATAAATCTCGAAAATACACATGCACAAGTCAATGGATAACTCTGCCTTTCAAACACTTCTAAACCTTCTCATCTTCTGTTTCCAGCTCCCTGGAGGGTAAGGGGAGCCAAGAGGACCTTTCAGGATGAGAACTGGCTGGGAATGTCTGTCTGTCTGCAATTCATCATGACCTGGAGGAATAGAACAAAAGAGCAGAGTTATTTCTGGAATACTATTGTATTTAGCTTATTTCTAAGACAACCCTAATTAAAATAACAGTTTTGAATAGCCCCTCAGTGAATCCAATGGTTAAATGCCCATTTGAAACTATGCCACACAACCCCATTCTGTCTGAATCACAGCCATGTGTTCACAGAGCTGCAAAGGACACATTCCATTTCATAGGCTTCAAACAAACAACATTCACAGCACACACACACAAAACATCAAACACACAGGATACAGCAACAAGAAACAGCACATATGTATAATACATTCTTCTATCATATATAAATACATACAAATATATGTTTTATATGTAAAATATGTACTATACACACATTGTGTATATCAAACATAGCACATACAGATACATAGAACTTACAAGCACATGCCAAGTAACACACACACATATCTACACCACACACACACACACACACACACACACACACACACACACACACCTAAATGCAAATATGGATACATATATAATATTTACACATAACACAAAATGTCTATATCGTGTATATAGATACAACTTCACATCCCTTAGAAGTACATATCCCACACTCATACCATATCCACAAGCATTATGTGCCACATAGAAATTCACTGTGGGCATATATATATATATATATATATATACACATACAAATCACATATAAAACATCTAACCACCATTCACAGATAAATTCATGTGCTATGCCATATAGATATGCACACATTTATCATGCACACACGCCCCTCCAAAACACTTACAATACACACCACATGTGCATACCCACCGTGCACTATTACACACATCACGTTTATGGTCACCTTCTTCTAACAAAAATTCTGGCATACTTCGCTTCCACCATCACTGCCACCTTATATCTTAAGAATGACTTAAGGGAAGAAAAATAGTTGGGCTCCCCATTTCAGAGTTAGCAGTCCATGGGTGCTGGGTGCTGGGGGTGACAGCATAGCCGTGCTTCTGAAGCAATGCAAGAACTAGAACCCAGAAAGGTGCTTTACCACAGTGACCTTCGAAAGCACTCTTTCATAGGAAGTAACAAACTTGAATTTTATCCAAGGCTGGAATTACCTCCCCCCCCCCCGCCCCCCCAAAAAACCCGTGTTTGTCTAGTCTACTATTATATTGTACATATTCTTTTATTTATTTATTTTTTTTGAGACAGGGTTTCCCTGTGTAGCCCTGGCTGTCCTGGATCTCACTCTGTAGACCAGGCTGGCCTTGAACACACAGAGATCTGCCTGACTCTACCTCCCAAGTGCTGGGGTTAAAGGCGTGTGCCATCTCTGCCTGGTTATATTGTACGTGTTCTAGAGAGTCTTTCCTAGTTACCCTGTGAATCATTATCCTACTTCTTAAAGGCCAGGCTCATTACTATCATAAAGGATTCAGTCTATTTGGAGCCATGTTACATCACAATGACATGGAGAAAGGGTCAAATAGATTGGATTTAGGGGGTATGTGCATATTCATGTAAGGAAGGCAGCACACACCTGTACATGTGAGTGAGGAGGCCAGAGCACTGCCTTGAAGCTGTGCCTCAGGTGCCCTCCATTGTTTTTTTGAGGCAGGACAGCTCCTTATCGCATCATTTACCATGTAGGCCAGGCTGACTGGCCAGTGACTTTTAGAGACCTACCCGTCTCCGCTTCCCTAGCTCCCTGATCTACAGGACTGGCTAGTTTTGAACGAACAAGTTTCTAAGATAAAAAGTATGACAGTTCAAATGACCAGAGCATTAAAAAGCACTCAAATCTCATGATCCCAATGGTCAAGGGAATCACATGCTCCCATGCCCAGCTTTCTTTCTTTCTTTCTCTCTCTCTCTTTCTTTCTTTCTTTCTTTCTTTCTTTCTTTCTTTCTTTCTTTCTTTCTTTCTTTCTTCCTTCCTTCCTTCCTTCCTTCCTTCCTTCCTTTCTTTTTTTTATACTGGTTCTGGATATTGAAAATACAAGGCAAGCATGTTACTAAGCCAGGGGTTTTCAACCTTCCTAATGCTGTAACCCTTTAATACAGGTCCTCATGTTGTAGTGACCCCCAACCATAAAATTATTTTCATTGCTGCTTCATGACTATAATTTTGCTACTGTTATGAATCACAATGTAAATATCTAATATGCAGGATAGCTGATATATGACCCCTGTGAAAGGGTTGTTTGATACACACACCATCAACAGCACCACCACCACCACCATCCACCACCATCCACCCACCCACCCCGAGTTGCAACCCACAGGTTGAGAGCTGCTGAACTAAGTTATCTCCCCATCCTACAACCTGAGTTATAGAATACACCTGGAGGAGGGAAGGCCTTACAGACAGCTGTTAGGTCCTAGAGTTACCCCATATAAACCCAACTCTCTAAGACTACTCTAAAATGTAAATGCAACTCAACAAGATAATCAAAAAGGTTTTCATGCACAAGGAAAAAAGGAATCTTGGAGAAAGTGGAAGACAGAAAAGGAAGGGTGTTGTGGAATATTACTTTAATTGTGTAAAGGTGTGTTACATTTGTTTATGCTGCATTTGTTTAACTATGTAAAGATATGTTGCTGTTTCACCTTGCCTGCCTAAGGCACCTGATGGGTCTTATAAAAAGCTGAACAGCCAATAGCTAGGCAGGAGCATGACAGGAGAGAGAAGAGGGAGAGAAGAACAAAAGGAGAGAATGAGGGAGAAAGAGAGCCCCCCCCTCAGGGGGCCAGAGCCAGGCAGCCGCCAACCAGACACAAGAAGCAGTAAAAGTAAAGATACATAGAAGGACAGAAAGGTAAAAGGCCCTGAGACAAAATGCACATGAAGAGAAACTGGTTAAGTTAGAAGAGCCAGAAATGAGCCTAAGCTAAGGCCGAGCATTTATAACTAATAAGAAGTCTCTGTGTCATGATTTGGGAGCTAGTTGGTGAAAAAGCCTGGTACATAAGGGAAGAGAAGATATGGGGAGGGGAAGGAAGGGGAGGGAAGGGGAGGAGAGGGAAGAGGGAGAGAGTCAGAATATTCAAGGATACTGGGAAGGAAAGTGATAGGTTCAGCAAGTAAGTGTGAACAAGGCTAGCTAGCCTTCAAACCTAAGATACTGTTTTTCTTTCTCCTGTCTTTTTTTTCTTTTTATCTAGCCTAGAGGAACAAATCCTCAGAATAAAAAAAAAATCTACCCTCTAAGGAACAGAATTGTCTTTAGAAGAAAGATAAGAGTTTCCAAAGGTCATGGTAGTACATCACCTCCTTTTCCTTCTTCTAGTCCAGTGGTTCTCAACCTTCCTAATGCTGCAACCCTTTAATACAGGTCCTCATGTTGTGGTGACCCCCAACCATAAAATTATTTACATTGCTGCTTCATATCTGTAATTTTGCTACTGTTATGAATCATAACATAAATATCTGTGTTTCCTAATGGTCTTATGCAACCCCTGTGAAAGGGTCACAACCCACAGGTTGAGTACCACTGTTCTAATAGCACGGGGTCCAGAATTCCATGGTATGGAAGCACAGGGTTTCTGGTGAAACCTCAGAAAGGGGATAGAGAGAAGACCTCCAGGGAGACCATTTGAGCTGTCATGCTTTTACATCTGAGAAGACTGGTCATTTCCAAAGCAGCCAGTGCCCCGTCCAAGTTCTCAGGTAAATAAGGTAAGAGCGTGGTGATGGCTCCATATTCAACCATTGAAAAAAGGCACTGCTTTTCCAGAAAACAGTAGAGAGTGCCACAGAAGGAGGATTATTTACAAATGATGGAAATGCATGGTAGGAGAGGGAGAAGTTAGACTCATCTGTGTTTAAGGAGCCCATGTCATTGGTCAATAACATTGAGGAAAGCTGGGAAGGTGAACTCACCTATGGAAGTGATAAGAGGCATTGTTTGACTCTCCATTGCCGTTTGTTTTGATCTTCTCTTGCTTCTCCTATCATTTTCTCTCTTGGTACAGGCTCTCCTTGTCAACACAAAGACTGAAAAAAATTATTCATTTCATGTAAGAGCAGTATCCTCCCCTCCCTTTGTCTTTCTCAGGAAATTAGTGGCTCATGTTCCATTAACTGGAGTGTTTTGCCTTATCTCCTTCCTACAAGTGAAGGGGGAATTTCAATGCCATAATTTAGAATTATTCTGTCCAATTCATCCTAAATGGATTCTGTTCTCCTTACAGCCTTTATCTCTAGACCTCACTAAAGATAGCATTCAGGCTCACCTCCAGGCACACAATTGTCCTCTCTTCAATGCCGAAGTCTTTAGAAATGTAAGGACATGTGACAAGCTTTTGAATACAGCTCCAGAAATGGCCTCTTTTGTGGCCAAATGGGCTTGCCGTTTTAGAAGCCACTTTCTACATTATTTTATAATTTACCTTACAGACAAACCTGGGGAAATACAAGTTCCCTAAACTGACAATACTTGTTCTTTGTTCCAGAACTGTCTTACAGAGATTGGTTACTTTGTCTGATATTTATTTGAAACACAAGTTCTGAAAATACTGTGTAATCAGCAGCAGGAAGCCTCCCGTAAAGAGAGACAAGTGAGAGTGCATACAAAGAATGCAAGCTAATGTGGCTTTTTACTGTGCACAATTCACTTATAGAAGAAAATTTATAAAGATATTCTTCTAGGATATTCCAGTTCCTCTGGTTAAATTTTCAAGAATGACATTGGTTTTGATTGGTTTGAGCCTGTACTATTTATACCAATAAATGAGAACTTTACAATCTAGATCAATTTCTTTTTTTTAAGATTTATTTATTTATTTATTTATTTATTTATTTATTTATTTATTTATTATATAGAAGAGAGCACCAGATCTCATTACAGATGGTTGTGAGCCACCATGTGGGTGCTGGGAATTGAACTCAGGACCTCTGGAAGAACAGTCAGTGCTCTTAACCTCTGAGCCATCTCTCCAGCCCCTAGATCAATTCCTTGTTTTAAAAATGACTCTAGTCCCAAAGAAGTTGTGATGATATATTGTGCACCTCAATAAAGCCTGCCTGGGTATCAGAGGACAGAGCCAGCCACTGAATTGGACATAGAGGTCAGGCAGTGGTGGCACACACCTTAAATCCTATCACTCCAGAGGCAGAGATCCGTCTGGTTCTCTGTGAGTTCAAGGCCACACTGGGCTGCATGAGAGAAACAGAACTAGACAGTGGTGACACATGCCTTTAATCCCAGGAAGTAATGTGGCAGGACACAGAAAAGTATATAAGGCATGAGGAAACAGGAACTTTTTCTCTTTAGAATGAGGATTTTGTAGAGGTAAGCTAGTGGCTGGCTGTTTGGCTTCTCTGATCTTTCAGCTTTCACACTGATATCTGGCTCTGGATTTTTTTATTATAAGGCCATCTAAGATTAAAACAACATCTGGTGACAAGAAGTCAACCTATTTTTCTAAGAATCATATAGATGGTAATTTTGGTAGCTAGCCAAAATTAGGGCAAGCCATTTGAGTTCAGCTTCAGTACACTTTTCATTACCTTGTATGATTATCCAAATGTGTGTAACATGAACTATGTCCTAACGAGACTCCCCTGATCCAATAAAAAAGAGGTCTCTATAAATCAATATACTAGTTCATTTATTGTACAGAGTACAATAGTGCTCTAAGACTTCACTGAATGCTATCATTTTTTGATAAACACCAATATCTCTTCTCAGACCATAGCATGATCAACACCAAGCCCAGAACAATTTACCCAGAACAACATAAAGAAAAATGAAATTTCCAAGACGTCCCAGATTCTGTCTCCAATCCCCCCTATTAATTCCAGACTGTGCAATCTCTTGGTTTTCATGAGTAAAACTGGACTTGTGTAGAAGATGGACATTCTTAGACCTGATTTTCAGATACTAGCAAGACTAGATGACAGCTGGTGTCTCTTTCAGAACCAAGACCCTGTCATTCTCTCCTCAGATCAAGAAATAAATTGAAGAGACAACCTCACTGACCCTTTCAGGAAGAGATGGATATCGTGAGGTCCACTCACAAAGCAACTCTCCCATGAAAACAATGCATCCCAACTTTGAAAACTCTGATAAGACAGTGTCTTCTCCACACAAGCTTCCAATGGATTTGAGTCAGTCGACCTATAGGTGGCCACTCTTCTATTACAGTGAGATGCTGATTTGTGACTAAATACTTACTAAGCCTGTGAGCCAGAAGTAATGTACTTGACCTCTAGATTTTTCCCCGGTGGGTCCTCTGCTTCCTCTTACCTCCCTCCCACTATCCAGGGGAGAGGTGCTGTAATCACCTGGAGACAGGACATAGATGGGGAAATGGTTATATAGGACTCGGGTAACAGCCCACTCTTCTTGTTTGCTCTTCACAAGCACCTTAGAGAGAAATAACCTCTCACTTTCTTTAAACCATGTGTGGTGAACCCACCTTTTAATAGTTTAGATGTTTCCCACAATGGCACAGCCACGAGTGAGTGCTGAATGGTAGAAAAAGGAGGAACCCACACAGGATGCTTCAGCCCTAGATTCTACCCAATACTCCTTAGCCCACAGACTTCCGGGGCTTTTTGACGGAGGAATAGATTCAAACTGAGATGTCTCATTTCATAATTTGTCAGATTTGCTGACCACTAAAACCATGGTATTTTAAA
This sequence comes from Peromyscus nudipes, assembly GCA_902168325.1. Taxonomy (NCBI): domain Eukaryota; kingdom Metazoa; phylum Chordata; class Mammalia; order Rodentia; family Cricetidae; genus Peromyscus; species Peromyscus nudipes. The sequence continues at coordinate 73,976 of CABHPH010151812.1, read as the reverse complement.
GTCAATATATGCTGTAAAATAATTAATGGTACAACAAATCCTCAGAATTAATAATATATAGAATCAAATATTTTCAAAATTCCACTAAATTGTCCCATAGGTCAGAAACACAGTGCTTTCAATTAAAGCACTGGGATCACCAGGAGCAAAGGGATGAACATTTGTGAAATTTTTAGCAGAAAATCTTTAGAATATTCAAGTTGACAATCTGAATGGATTCTCAAGCATGCAAAGTCAGATACCTCCAACAGTATCCTTACAAATTTTATTTTCCAAACTTTTCACTTTACAAGTGAGTTTTTAATCATACCTTTGTTTTTCAACACTGACTCATGTCGAAGTCCCTACGTGAATATGTAAAGCCAAGATCTGATATCCGACCAGCTTCCAGCTTGAAACTAAAGAATAAACCACAATTTGATCAAAATAATTATGGCAGATATTGCAGACTAACACATCCAACAATCAATGTAATGATGCCTTCCTGTGGAATACAGGCTGGAAAGCTCTTACTTCCCCTAAAGGATTCTGCATGGAATCAGAGTTCCTGCAAGTCCTCTAAAATTCTCTAAGCTCCTTGAGATCCTATATCATTCATCTTATACTTATATTCCCTAACCTGGATTCCATGGCTGCACCTAAGCATCCTGACTACTAAAGAAATATGTTAATCCTGTTTTTTTTTTAAAGATTAGAGACATATGGATATAGCATATAGTTTTATGGTTGTCTTGTTTTCCTTGGCATTTCTGATTTTATTTTGCTGAAAGAGAAGGAAGGCAAGCTGGGCCTCAGGAGCTATGAGTACTAATCAGATATGCTCAGTTGCTCCTCTCTTATTCCAGCCTGACTCACAAGCCATCTGTGCAGATATGTAGACATTCTCGCACTGATCTCCATGTGGCAGCCAGTGCTGGATGATTGTACAGGACAACTGAGTTCTTAGATGCGTGAATGTCTGCTAACTTATAATATTTCGGTGGCGAAAAGTATCGAGAACAAAGAAATGCAGCCATTAGAAGCGTATTCATCAAGGTGTTATGAAGCCAGTGTCACACAGACTTAGAGTTCTAAAAATGTTCCCCAATGCGCAGTAGCTAGCTCCTGGACACATCCTCTTAGAAATACAGTTCTTTGTGTGTGTGTGTCTGTATTTTGGATGGTGGATGCGTGTGCACATATATACAGAAGTCAACATCAAATATTCTCCAGGAGCTGTCCACCTTGTTCTTTGAGACAGGGTCTCTCACAGAAGTCTAAAGCTTGTCATTTAAGCTAGGCTGGCCAACCAGAAAGCCAGCGATCTATCTGCCTGTCTCCACCTTCCCAGTGCTAAGAATACAAGCATGCCCCATTGTGCCTAATGTTTTACCTGGTTTATGGAGATAACTAAGATACCCATGCTCGAACAGCAAGCAATTTAGCAACTAAGTCATCTCCCCAGCTCTAGAGATGCAAAATAAATTTAGGTTCACTGAGTCGGAAATGTGTAGGATTAGGCCCAGGAACCTGTGCTTTAGCTGGATCTCCAGCTGACTCTGATGCATGCTTACATTTGAGGACCACTAAGGTAGGTCAGCAGGCCCCAGTTAAGGCAGTTGGATGGAGTTTCAAAAGTGTCATAGCAGGTTAGGAAAGAGAAGAGATCATTGAAGGGAGAGGTCTTTGATTTCAAATATAGCCAGATTTAGAATAGAAAAGCTATAAATGTCACCCCTTTCACATACATGATAAAAAGATGCTTTAGCAAAGAGAGCATCATGTCGAGACTCCAAATCGTTGGCCTTGAACCTTGAAATTTTAACCTAGGCTCCAGCAACTTTTAGTAAATTAATTTGTCTGTATATTTGTTTCATCACTTAAAATGAATAAACGGGGTAAAATCTACTCAAACACACCTAGATCCTGTTTTTATCAGTCCTATAAACATATTCACCATGGCATGTGATTAGCATCATATTGCTTCTGCCTTCTCTTTCCAGAATAAGCGTGAGACAGAAGTGTCCCAGCATTCTTTTCCTCTATTCTGTGCCTAGAGGAAAATTTCGAAAAGATACTGTAGAGACTCCAACTCCCTACTCCAGGAGTACACTGCAGCTCAACCCAGGTCAGGCAAAATCCACCGACTGTGACAAAGTAATGCACATTAGGAGTTATCAATATCACAGGAATATGTATAAATTACTTACATGTCTACCAAATTATTAATGATTTTGCTCACACATGTGACTTGGTTACCTTTCAGTTGCTGTGAAGAGATACCATGACCAAGGCAACTTATCAAATAAAGCATTTAATTGGACTTGATTACAGTTTCAGAGAGTGAGTTCATGGTCAACACGGCAGGGAGCATGGCAGCTGGCAGACAGGCCTAACACTGGATCAGTAGCTGAGAGCTTACATGTTGAGACACAACCACAAGGGAGAGAGAGAGAGAGAGAGAGAGAGAGAGAGAGAGAGAGAGAGAGAGAACTGAACATGATGTGGGCGTTTGAAACCTCAAGCCCAACCCCAGTGACACACCTCCTCCAACCAGGCCACACCTCCTAATCCTTCCCTAATAGTTCTATCATCTGTGGACCAAGCATTTGTATATGAGCCTATGGGGTCATTCTCATTCAAACCATCACAAATGTTAAGGGCTAGATTTGAATTTTTCAGGATTCTGTAGGCACAATTCATAGCTGTGATCAGCTTGTGATATTTAAGAATTAAGACTTAGGGCTGGAGAGGTGGCTCAGTGGTTAAGGGCACTTGTTGCTCTTTCAGAGGACCTGGGTTTCCCTGCACCCACATGGTGGTTCACAACCACCTGTAACTCTAATTCTAGGGGATCTGAGTCCTTCTGATCTCCAGAGCTACCACCAAGCATGCATGTGACGCACAGACATACATGCAGGCAAAACACACACAAAATAAAATAAATAAATCTAAAAAAAAGAAAAAGAAAAAGACATTAAAAGAAAGAATTAAGACTCATTTGCATTCACCAAAGAATGAAGCAGATTGTTATTGTTCTTGGAAGAAAACAACCAATTGTATACCTTAACAACATGGAAACACCACAATATTGAGATATTTATGGAAGATTGTGTCCACTCAGTGAGTTGGGGGATTGTAGGGGAGAAAAAGAAGAAAACAGTCATGCATATGAATGGAGTTTGCGAAAATGATGAAGAAGAAGTTGTCTAAGTTATCAAGCAGCAGGGCCTCAGAGTTAACTGAGCCAAATGTTTGCTCAAAATTGGAAAGTTAATGTAACACCAAGCTCTCCATAATGAATCACTAAAGAATGCTAAGGAAGGGAGAAGCACAAATGTGTCCCTGAAGGCTGAGACTGTGTCTTTTCCCATCCACAACCTTGCCAGGTAGGAGGTACTTAATAAATATTTGGGGCCAAATAAATGAAGACAGTTTGGGAGTGAGAACACTGTGACAATTGTTATAAAATCACAAAGAAATTCAGCATTTTAACTGTGTGTTTCATGAAAGAGTGAGGCGCTTTATGCTAATGAGTCTATATCATCATATCTTTCAAATTTTGCAATGCCAAGGGAGTGCACATGAGACTTCCATGCAAGTTTTATGATGAGGAACCTTACAACATTATAAATATTCACTGCTTTGAATCGATAAACATGGCATTCAAATGATTCAACCTGATTTTTTTCTCTGGAGAACAATGTCTACATTTAAAAACCTGGCTAAGGGGCTGGGGAGATTGATGGTTCAATTGGTAAAGGGCCTCGTGTGGCAGACTACATCTGTAAACCCAGCACTGAGAGGAGACAGAGGTAGGCACATCCCTTTTTCTTGACCAGTCACCCTAGCCAAATACATGAGCTCTGAGTTCAGGGAAAGACCCTATCTCAAAAAATAAAATGAGAGTGATTGTATACATTTCACACACAAATACAAAGAAACAAAGCCAGACTATCACACTTTCTGTAAACGCTGAATCACAAAGACATGCTCTGGCACTAAATTGTATGAAATGAGAACCTGTTTCTAAGACCTTCCTTGAAACAGGTTTTCAAGCAATTTTACTCAGAGCAAATTCCAGGGTATCCATGCATATTTTTTAAAATAAACAAAACAGAGATTATTCTACTAGATTAGATGAAAAATAAGAGGAAAGAGTCCCCAAAATAAGTTTGAAATTTGAACAACAGAAAGGATTGTACAATTTCATGACTAAACCAAAAGCACCAAGTTGTATATTTTTCAAAAGTGCATTTTGTCCACTTTTGTATTGATTACATGTTAATCAAATCGTTTTTTTGTTTTTTTTGTTTTGTTTTGTTTTTTGTTTTTTTACTAGAAGAGACTAGAGCTCCAGAGAACAAAAATGCAAATGTGTTATCTGGACCAGTCTGCAACTCCAAGATGGAAACATCACTGCCAAGTCCCAGACTGCCAACCTTCACAGCATCGTCTCTGCAAATGTTCCCAGCCCTACCTCGCACCCATGCCAAGTCATGAGTACAAAAATGTTTGCAGTATTAATAGTCTTTGGTATTTCCAGTGTGTTGCTTGAATTCCAGAAAGGGATCCCCTGAACATTCCTAAACTGAACACCAGTAATGACTGTCTTCATGCTGAATGCTAGCTAGGTCTTTATGAGGAAGGTCTTTTCTCAACCTCTCTTGTCTAATTAGGGTCACATGTCTGATTATAGGATGCAGAATATATATATAGTGTTGCCTTATCAGTAGTGATCCTTCATGGAGACAAAGGAATCATCAATCCCCATGAAAGTTCAGAAAACTTAGCAGTATATGCTTACTCACAGACCTGATTTGAGAGTATGGATAGATATGGGCTTCTTTGAAAAAGATGCAGTAAGACCAACCCAAGTGTGGATGAGTTTAGTACATTGTAAATGGAGGCAGAGCTTTTCTTTGTCCTGACTGCCCAATTCCAAATAAACACACAAACGCTTATATTAATTACAAAATGTTTGGCCAGTAGCTCAGGCTTTTTACTAACTAGATCTTACATTTAAATGAACCCATTTCCATTAATCTATGTATTGCCACATGGCTTTACCGGTCCTCTGGCATCTTGGTTCTTGGGTGGCAGGCTCACATCTCCCCGACTCCGCCACCTCTTCCTCTAAGTCCCCCGTTTGATTGCTCCGCCTAACCTTATCCTGCCTTGCCATAGGCCAAAACATCTTTATTCTCAACCAATGAGAGCAACACACATTTACAGTGTACAGAAGGACCATCCCTCAGCAGCATATGTTCTTTTCCTATAAATTTAGTTTCTGATAAGGTTCCCAGAAAATAGATGAGATGGGAGAAAGATCTCAAGCAGTTGTTAATTGTGCTGGAATTCTTGCTTCTCTGTTGGCAAGTGGCATGAGCCTGGTGCCTGTATGAGGGGGCCCCCTTCGCTCTCACTTCCCCATCGCTCCCCGTCTCCCCAGTCGGCCTCAGGTTGGAATCACTGTTTCTGAGTTTTCCTTTCCTTGAATTCTCTCTGCTCTGTTTGTTTTACACTTGTCATCACACATCATAATATTACTCTGTTACCATTGCATCTTAGGATCAGCTAGATGCCCCATTCTTAATAACAATCTTAATCATCGGTAACAATTACAGTTTGTTGCAGAATGAGTCGCAAACTCAGACATTCCTATAATCTATAGTAACTTGCTCTGACCACAATGAGCAAAGATAGTTTTAAAGTATATTTTTCTTTTTCTTCTTTTAAGATTTATTTATTTATTATTTATTTATATATGTTGGTGTCTGCATGTGTATCGGCACACCAGGAGAGGGCATTGGTTCCCATGGAACTACAGTTATAGATGGTTGTGAGCCACCCTATGGGTTCTGGAAATTAAACTGAGGACCCGTGGATGAGCAGCCAGTGCTCTTAACTGCTGAGCTACCTCTTCAGCCCTTAAAAAATATTTTTAAAGCATCTCTTTTATTAAAGAGATGGAATCAAAGTGGAGATAAGATTTATTAAACACAAGAGGTGTCTTTGGAATTATGTTTTTTTTTTACATTTGTTTATTTATTTACATATTTGAGACAGGGTCTTGTTATGTAGCCAAGACTGATGGAAATCAGGATCCTCCTGCTTCAATTTCCCAAATTCTGAGAATTTGAGGAATAAGTCACTACACTGAGTGACACTATGTTTAAATGTCATGGAGAAGACAAAAAGAAACAGCCTTTTTTTTTATTAGAGAACTCCCCACCAACTGAGAGGGTGAATAAACACTCTATTCCAATCTCCAACCATGCACATCCACACACTAGCAAGAGAAAAATGTTTCACATAAAGAAAGGAGTATCTGCTGGGTGGTGGTGGCACACGCCTGTAATTCCAGCACTTGGGAGGCAGAGGCAGGCGGATCTCTGTGAGTTCAAGGCCATCCTGGTCTACAGAGAGAGTTCCAGGACAGCCAGGGCTACACAGAGAAACCCTGTCTCAAAAACAAAGAAAAGAAAAGAAAAGAAAAAAGAAAGAAAGGAGTATTCATCATGTGACTTGCCTACACGAACTAAAAGCAGGCCTTCAGGAATGCTGTCCTACAATAGCATAATTCTGGAAGAAAAAAGTCACTGTCCAATAATCACCAATAAAATTTTCTTTTCCTGGAGTGCAGAGTTCCATACAAACCAATATAAACTAACAAACTGAGAAGCCATAGCTTTTACATGCAAGTTCCCTAAAAACCCAAATTTATGGTTCCCAAACGATGAAGGAAAAAAAAGGTTTTTTCTATGCCCCTCCCTTGCCTTGAAGTTCAACAGGAAGTGTCAAAGAGAAATCTGTTCTTAGAAGATTCTCTCCCAGAAGCTAAAGGATTTCCATTAAAATATAGCAAATAGGACTGTTCCCCTGAGATTTCTAACCTAATTAGTCAGATAAAAACATCTTTCAGATATTTCTCTGCTCATGTGTTTGGAGAGGATTTAAAAAAAAAAAAAATGAAAAGGTACCGCTGAGCACATTTCTCCATCGCTATCTATGGAACACAGCCTGTGCCTCTTGAGGTAGAAGGAGGCTGACAAAAAAACAAACGTGCTAGTCATTTAGAAGGAGAGAATGACTGGAATGAAAGGGAAAAAAAAAGAGTCCCGAGCAAGTCAGAGACTGCCAGGCAGTTCTCACCTAAAATAGCAAAGCCTCACCGCTCAATTGCTAACCCATGATACAGTCAGGCTAAATGTAAGCAAGGGAAGGAACGACTGGTTTCATCAAATGGGATTTTGAGTGATAACAAGCAGCTCTTGGATCATCATCAGCCCTGTCACGTGGAAAAGAGGAGCCTTGGATGTAGAACGGTTCCCAGCTGCCAGCCGGAACTGCCTTCCAAAGAGCTAAGCCTAATTCAGCATCATGGATAATGGCTGATCTCATCATTATGGATGTCAGTCTCAGAATTTGTGTTTATGTTTTTGTTCCTATGACACTATATAAACTGCACACAGACAGAAAAGTATGTATGAATTTTAAAGTCATTATTTAAATAGCCCAATCCAGGCCAAGAGGTAGAGTAGGCTAGCCCAGGAGCCTCCTGTGAGCTCCTCCCGGCATCCTAACTTGAGTTAGCCATGTTCTTGCTCTTCTTCCTTGAATTATCCATGCTTTCCTAAACCATCATTTGCTTTTACTTGTTTTGGGGGTTTCCTAAGAACAGTAACACAGTGCAGGCATTCTTGCAGGTCAGGATTCCTCTATATGACTGTGCAGCTGTGATAATATCCAGTGGCGCTGCCTGTGACTATAATACATTCACATACATTACTGATCAATATTCCAACTCATTTCTCCATTGTGCATAGATGGAGTTTACATGCAGACATTACTTTAGAATTTATCCTGGAATTTTGAGAGACAGAGAGAGAGAGAGGAGAGGAGAGAGAGAGAGAGAGAGAGAGAGAGAGAGAGAGAGAGAGACTTTGTTTCCTCAGTAATGCCATTTCCTTTGGTATGATTATGTATCCTAAAACTAGCTAATCTTCCATTTCATGCTTACTACTACCATTTTTTTCCTAATTTTTAAAAGAAGTTTCCCATATCTTCTTATGTCTACCGACCTATAATATTTTTTAATGTAATAATCAGTATCTCCCTAGCTAACATTTTGTAGGCCCTGCTCCTACGTGCCATTTTCTGGTCAATTCGGACTTAGTTCACTGTGGTGACAATTAAACTGTATCAATTCTGCTTCCATTCTTATCAGTCATTTATACAGCCTGCAAAAGGCGGGGATGCTTTTCTAATAAACCTACAGTTTAATGCTATAAAGAAACATTTTAAAATCCCAGCCTGTATCTACTCCTTAAACACATTATGATGAATTTACACCATAGTAAATAATGAAACAAGTTCTTCCTGCCACAAAAAAAAAGCCTCTTTAGCACAGAAATTCGAGGCCTAAGCTCCATCAATGCAAGCATTATGATCCCATAACTTATTGGATTGCTTTCTATTTTTCCAGTGTAGTTACAGACTTTGATATGGAGGCTAACACTAGGATTCTCTCTTCCCCATAACTGAAAGAGGCCTAGACTTGCAGAGGAAGAAGGATGCACATTGCTACTATGTTTCTTACAGAAGCATTCTTTAGCTAGTTACCAAACATGCCCCAAGGTCAAGGGCAAGCTTCGCTGTCCCAGCCAAAGAGCCTTTTCTGAAAAGAGTCTCTATTGTGCAGGACTGTGGCCTGCTCTGAGAAGCCCCAGGGTGTGTCCAGCAGACAACATCCCCAGTCTTGCCAGTGATCTTTGCAGCCTCTCAGGTCATTTGGTGTGAACTATCTGTTTTCATTGTCTTTCCATTACAAATCAAAAGGGAAATCAAGTGCTGGGAAATACTGTTAGAGACAGGTCGATAGACTTCCTACATTTGTTAAATATAAACAAATAAAAATGTATGTCTTCTTCTTTCTCAAGACTTAACCTCATCTTTCCTCTCTCTCTCTCTCTCTCTCTCTCTCTCTCTCTCTCTCTCTCTCTCTGTGTGTGTGTGTGTGTGTGTGTGTGTGTGTCTGCATAATTGTTCATGTGCATCAGTACATGTGCATGCAGAAAAGTGTGTAGGTCAAAGCCAAAGGACACAAGTCTTTCTCAGTCTCTGCCCACCTCTTTGAGTCTCACAGAATCAGGAACTCACTGATTGTCTGGACCCGCTGCCAGCTAAGCTCCAAATATCCACCTATTTCTGACTACCCCCCACCACAAGAGCTGGAGTTATAAACTATTGTCACCCTGCACAGCTTTTACATGGGTGCTAGGAATATGAACTCAGGTCCTCACACTTGATGTCCGTGTGTCAAGCCCTTTGCTGATTGAAGCATCTTTTCCAGTTCCAAGCATCCTTCTTGCAGTGCAGAACTACAGAGGTCACACACATGGATGAGAGCAGCCAGCAGCAACATGGCCAAGAAGTTATTCACAAGCAGAACCTTCCCGGGGATTTTAGTTTAATTCTCTTCTTGCAACCTCGGCTGCTGCCACAGTCAGAATGAAAACCAGGGAGGCGCCAAGTGCATAAATGAAAGAAGAAGACCTCGTATGAAATGTGATATTAAAAACAGCTAACCAATTGTTACTGAGGGAAAAATAAAGCCAAATGTTTAGCTGAACAGAATGATGCATTTAATAGAACAGTGCTGTATTGAGACTGCCTCAAGGTCTTCAAGACACACATTGTGTGGGGGGGAGGGGTTTAACTGCCTCAAGTATATTAACACACTTGCACTTTTCAGAGGTGTCTGTGTGGGGAAGATTTCCTAAATAGGTAGCTAGATCTATATTCCTAACAGGCATCTATGACAACAAAAACATTTCCAATTGTGCATCACAGTGCATTATTGTATTCTCTTTGCCTTCGTATCCGATTCATATTTTACAAGCTACCAAGTGAAATATTACACCCCTAGCCTAAATCCAATCTTTATTGAACAAATACGTAAACTCGGTAGCCTCTAATTTATTCCATTTTGAAGACTGAATTTGAACAGGAGAGTATACTGTGGTTTTTTAAAATAAAAACCATACAAAATTTCTAGCGCTGATAGGTTGAAACTTTGTAGTCAACAAAACTTTGGGTGAAGTGTAAAATGAGTTGTTTGTTTTCCTGTAATTGCTGTGGCCCTGTAAGAACAGTGTCAGCGTAATTTATACTCTATTATCCTTACCCTGGCATACAAATCATCTCTGATGACTATCCCAGGGAACATGGTGATTTATTCAGGTTTACTTGATTTGGTAGAAATGATCTCCAGTGTACCCTGAAGGTGCAGCTGGTTCTGTCATTCTCTGCCATGGCCCCCTGGGGGGAGTAGGTACTTCATGCTGTGAATTTTTATACCTTATTAAATTATCTTATCCTTATATGTCTAGCCTTCCCCTCATAATTGCCCATGTTCTCAGAGTCTGGTGGTGGGTCCTGTGTTCTCTTTCTCTTTGCACAGAACCCAGCAAAGAAATAAGCTCCATGTAACCTGGAATTGTGGGCCCTGTGGGCATTCATTCACACGATCATCTATAGATATCTGTGTCTGCAAGATCATTTGCAAAGAATGAGGGGGTTTGAGCCATGTTAGTCCAACATCTATCTCACTTTGGTCTTACATAGCCTGGACTATTTTTTGCTTTTTTACTATAACTTCTATTACATTTATCCTTTGGCAATTGTATATATGTATACAACGCAGTATATAAAAGTCTACCTTTGCACACACCTGTTGCAGGATATTTGAGCAAACTGTATAAAGATGTGTCTCTGTAGTACCTCACTTGTCTAAGGCACCTGATTGGTTTAATAAAGAGTTTGAACGGCCAGTAGCTAGGCAGGAGAGTGTATACGAGACTTCTGGGCCAAGATAGAAGCTCTGGGAAGAAGAGAGGTGGGATTTTGTTAGCAAAATGAGGAGGGAGGCAGACATACATTATGGAGGAAAGGTCACGAGCCACGTGGCTGAACATAGATTAATATGAATGGGTTAATTGAAATTATAAGAGCTAGTTATGAAAGAAACCTAAGCTAAGGCCAAGCTTTCATAACTAATGAAAAAGTCTCTGTGTCATTACTTGGGAGCTGGCAATCCCAAAAAGAAAGTCCACTACACATTCTCTTATCTCCCTCCCAAACCTGTCAATACCTCCTTCCCACAAGCCCTTCCCCACTCCCTGCCTTTTTGTTTTGTTTTGGGTCCTGTTTAGACTTCTTAGTCCATTTTTCACTTACTTCTAAAATAATAATAATAATAATAATAATAATAATAATAATAATAATAATAATAAAATTCCACATCTAGAATTTGATCCACGTGTAAAGAGAAGGAGTTTCTGTTTCTGTTTCTTTGTTTTGTTTTGTTTTTTTGCTTTGCTTGCTTTATTACGTGGGTCTGAGGATCGAATTCAGGACCTCATACATAGCAGATGAGTACTCTACCCCTGAGCTACAACCCTAACCCCAAGGTAGGAAAAATAATCTTAACCATGAATATCCATTGCTTAACAAATCTTTGTTGAATCAAGCAGCTTTGAACAATAGTAACAAATGACATAAGGCAGACTACCAATTTAATGTTCTCAATACTGGGTACAGTGGTGTTATCCACATTGAATAAAATACCCATAGTTCTGTTTGCTTTATAACTTTGACATTTAGTTTTGAACTCAAATCAATTGGTCAGCTCCTCCAGTCCCCCATAAGTACCACCTACTCTGTCTATTCCCCAGCCAGGTCACACAGGACGTGGGCAAGAATACAGACATGCTCACTCAAGACCAAACATTAGACCAAATCTCGGGTCCTAGAAGCAAGGATGTCTTTGTGTGGGTAAGTGAAGAATTACCCAGAAAAAAATAGAAGCAGACACCTCAAAAGCTTGACCTTTGCATTCAGAGGCCTCCTCTAGGACGGAAATGGTGAAATAACAAAGTTTACTTCCTCCTGCATCATTATTACCTCTGACAACAATGTTTGGTGACATGAAGTAGGTTCATGAAATAAATATTTTTCATTAGCAAAAGTATTATTTGACATTATCCTCCAATTGTTCACTACATTAACTCAAGCAAGGAACATTAGCGAGCCGAGGACATTCTGGTTACAGCTTAAACATTTGAGAATTGAGTTTGTATTTATAAGTAGGAGGCTCACTTCTCCTTTTCGTGGGATAAGATACACACTTCTCAATCTGCTTGTATTCTATTGAGAAAGAGATGGGTTTTATTCTACTATGGCACAATAGCCCGGTTTGATCACAGATGGCAATCTAGCTCTAGTGTCTAGGAGACATTAGAGAGACTAATAGGTACTGTGACAAATTCTATAAGTAGTTCACAGCCCTTGGGAATAAGATGGAGGGGCCACTTACCCACCTCCAGCCATTGGGGCCACATGGAATTTACAGGCCTAGCTAAAAAAAATTCTTCCTTTCAAAAGAGAGGAAAAAAAAAAACAAACAAACAAAAAAAAAAACCCAGAATTTTGCTGATGAAGTGACAATAAATTTGAAGATTTTAAATGTTATGGAAGCCAACAAAGCCTATCTAATGATCAGATATGACCTGTCTACAAATGTCTGGGCCTCTACTGAGCATTTCCCTTGATAACTTGGGGGGTGGGAAGAGACGGGGTGAACAAGTCAATCACACAATGTTATATAAAGCGGAGAAAAGGGTAGCAAAGAGAAGTATATTAAAATTCAGTTCTTCTAAAATTTGAGTTCACGGGCTTTCTGGCTCCTTTTCAGGCTCTAATTATAAATTAATTGAGATCATTTAGAATTCTTATAATAACTTCACCTCTGTATGAAATCGAATATGGCAAATTTCATAAATATTACATGATAGCTAAGGTGATGGTAGTAGGCCTAAACTCACATCCCCCAGAACACGACAAACTCAGCTCTCAGGTACTCAGGTTTGGAGGTCAAATCTAACTGCTTACTGGGGCAGAGGCCTCTTCAGAACGCTGGGAAATGTGACAGTTCAGATGAAGTCTTTGTGTCAGCCCCCAGAATGTCCTATTTCCTGTCTGTGCCGACAGTGGCTGCTGTAAGTCCCTTCTTTAGTGACATCTCATTTCCGTCATTCTGTTTTTATAAATCCTCCGTGAATCTGACCAAAAAGAGCATGCGCTCAATAACTCTCATTTGTACAACTCTAAGTAGGGGAATCTGGTACTTCTTGGTTGGTCCATTACCCACTGGAAGAACAATGTGAATAAACGTGAATAGCCAATAGCCGTTCCTCTTCCCTGGTCAACTGTTTTTAAAAATTCAAAGTATCTCAAATCAGTAATGTGAGAGTCAAAGTTACACTTTAAGTTTTAATGACTATGCCTTAGAGATCTATGGGGGAAAAAATGCCTCTGATCTGCAAGCCCCTGCCCAAGGACAGATAGATCCTGAAATGCTGGCGACTATTATTTATGGGAGACAACAAGTCACATGTTTTTCACTCCCCTACACAAGTTTGTCTGACCCATCTGCACGGGATGTGCTTGATCACATGTGTGTGGGAGATTCACAGGCAGGAAATACGTCAGGATATATGCTTGCCCCTGATTGGATCACATGGGAAATGCAATGAATTTATGGGTTTTCCTTCTTAAGCCCTTGCCATATTTGATTCTGGGCCATTTCCCAGGAACCTGGGTATGGATCTGGCCAGAGCCCATCCACCTGGCAGGTATTTAATTAAAACTCGCTTCAAAATTGGCTTTAAACTGTGGTAGTGGGCTTACTCTCGATCAGTGGGATCAACAGCAACTTGCCGTGAAGCTTAATAACCAATAATTCTGCCATGCAGTGGTGGTGCACGCCTTTGAGCCCAACACTTGGGAGGCAGAGGCAGATGGATCTCTGTGAGTTCAAACCCAGCCTGGTCTACAGAGTGAGTTCTAGGAAAAAAAAAAAATTTCAGTCACTCATGTTGTGGAAGGAAGGAAGGAAGGAAGGAAGGAAGGAAGGAAGGAAGGAAGGAAGGAAGGAAGGAAGGAAGAAGAAAGAAAAAGAAAGGAAGACAAGGCAAAAGGACACCAGAAAACAAAGTGAAAACTTCATGTTTCCCTGTTCCAGAGAAGCAGAAACCCTGAGAGATGGAAGCGAAGGCCCAAGCCTTTCCGATAACATTGTCAACTGCTAGTGTTCGAAGTCCGTGTTACTAGTTCTTTGCACACTGATGAGCTAAGCATTAAGTATAGGAAAACCTTGCTTCAGGGGACTGAAGAGATGGCTCAGCGGTTAAGAGTGCTGCTTGCTCTTCCAGAGGTCCTGAGTTCAATTCCCAGCAACCACATGGTGGCTCCCAACCATCTGTAATGGGATCAGATTCCTTCTTCTGGTGTGCATGAAGACAGAGCACTCATATACATAAAATACATGAATAAATAAATACATCTTTTTAAAAAAGAAAAAGAAAAGAAAAATCTTGCTTCTGTAGAGGGCATGAATAAGCCAAATGGGAGGCAATTGGTAGACTATGAGACTGTGTTTGGTCTGACAGGAACTTCATACTTTCATCTCCTTTGTGTTCCCTATTTCATTTCCTAATCAAGTAGGATTCACTGAGCTCGGAATTGGTTTCTATTTCCTAAGCCAGTGTAAGCCAGGGGAGATGACTTAGCTTGTCTTCGGGCCAAGGTGATGACAGTTTTAACCAAGGCCAAGGAGCCAGGCAAAGGCTCCCACCTCAGACAACCCAGAGATCAACTAAATGTGCATTCTGCAGCATGAAAGACCGAGTGAATCTAATCCCAAAACTTCACCCCTTCCCTGCTCCTCCAACTACGTGGAGAAGAAAACGGAAGGATGGCTGGGCTCCATATCAGTGAGTTGCTAGATGTATGGTTTCCATGACTCTTTTGGAGGAAATGAGCCTGGGATACATGAAACCCTGAAGAAAAGAGAAAAAAGGAGAGAGAACAAAGAAATAAATGAAAAGAAGATTTCATCTCTTCACGGCACTCAGAAAGCACCATTCGAGCTATTGAAGGTGTACAGGAGTACTAAACAGTCATCGACCATACAGGTGGCTCTGACCTTGTCTCTAGCACAAAGCAGCTACCTGTTCACAGACTCCAGATATGCATGTGCTGGGGCAAGCACACACGGTCCAGCCTTTTTATTTGGTTTCCCAGTGAGCTAGTCAGTGTACTTTGGCCTCTGCCTATTCAGTAATAAACCATAGGGAGCCTTACCGTGTCTGGCTCCTACCAGTTAAACCCACGTTATTTCCTGTCTGTACAAACTCAGTACGACCCGCTTCACCTCCCCCGCAATCACTAATGATTTCCTTCCTTCTAGCCACGTCCTTCATGTCTGCCTCAACTAAAGGAAAAATATAACGTATCGATGGAGTCCTGTATCAGATCCTGGGGACAGAAGACAAAATAAGATGAGAATTTTATTCTTAAGAAGCTTTGATGGATGAGAAGAAAAACAGAAAATTATCTGAAATCCCCATGGTCATCAACAAAAAGAAGGAAAAAAAATATTTTATTTCTGTTTAACAGCATGTTAACGATGCAAACAGGAAGAAGCACCACCTGTCTTTGCAAATGCTTCCTTGAAATGCCTTTATACTCTGAAAATAATACTATTCAAATGCACGGCTCTGTATGTCAATGCAGATGGAGAGGCTAGGAGACACCTATCCTTTCCTGGTGACCTGTCACATCTAAAATAGTTACCAGGAAATTGCCTCTAACTCATTAGACTGTATTCATACAGAATATAACGACAAGTGAGGTTGGGGGGGCATTGGTTGTGAAGTCAGCTGGAGCTAAAGGAACCCTGTCTCCTCAGAAGCATAGCATGGCAATGATAGCTAGCGTAAGCCTGAAATCTAAGTTGTCAGTGGTCTTCACCATCTGCTTTGCTGAGCCCAGGTTCTGCTGCCTTTGAGATCTGCTGATGGCACCACGTAGAGATGGCAACACGCTGTCAGATCTCTGGACTTCGGATTTTACATGCCGGTGCTACTTGAATTATTTCAGTCCTCTTCATGCATATCATAATGGTTGGAAGCGAATTCAGCTGATCAATTTACCTCTTGCCTAAAACTTGCTATAATTATTGGTTGAAGCAGAGCTGAGACATGTTACTTAACCTGCACTGAAGTAAGATTTGAGTCCAGGAAGGAATTACGGGAATATACATTATACCATCTGTGGAAGTCAGCTTGCGCCACTGTGATACAATTCCTGAGATAACAACCTTAAAAGAAGAAAGGTTTATTTCGACTCAAGTTTCAGAGGAGGATGCCCATGGTTGCTCAGCGCTGTAGCTTTGGGCCTATGGTGGTGTGGTAGACCATGGTGGGAGCCTATGGTAGAGATAGTCCACCACACAGAAGCTAAGAAGGGGAGGGGGAGAAGAGGGAGAGGAGGAGAAGGAGAAGGGAAGGAGAGAAGGTTGGAAAGACAAGGGAATATAAATATGCCCTTCAAGAGCCTGCCCCCATGAACTAACATCTCCTCACTATGCCCAACCTCCTTATGGTCCCAGCACCTCCCAGTATAACACTCTGTGCCTTTGGGAGACACTCACAATCCAACCCATAGCACAGATCTGACAATTACCTGTTGGCACAGGGAAGCCAAAAGCAACATAGTACAAGAATTTTCACAAAAGAGCCCAATGTAATAGGCAGAGTAAAAAAATCAAATATGTACAAAAAAATTTTTAAGTTTTAAGCTTTTTAAGAATTGACAAAGTTGTTAGTGCAAAAATAACTCTTGTTACCAAAAAACTATCAAAGTCTCAATTAAAGTAGTGCTATTACATGATTTTACTGGGAAAATTAAGCTCATACGCGCGCGCGCGCGCGCGCGCGCGCACACACACACACACACACACACACACACGATCAGAATTTGTTTAAAGTACTACTAAATTATAAGACATTCACCTATATTGAAGTGTAATAATAAACAAAGTATCAATATGAGACTTGTTTGAAGACACAGACCCGATTCCAGTTCATTTGATTATTTTTTAAGTATTATATATGGATTAATTTTCAAGAGCTTTTAAAATTGGGACATGGGTGTTTGTACAAAACCTCCTTGGATAATGAGAAACCATTCATTGTTTTAGCTTTGGTCCTTTCCCATAGACGCTCCTGCAATCAAGACACACCGCCTATCAAGCAAGTCATAGGCGAGACTATGACGTGTATTCATGCAGAGGAGTCCCCTGGGGTCTGCCCACACTTAATTTAGTCAACTTAGTGCTGAACAGAAAGAGGTCTCTGTTCCTTCTTTCAGTGTAGGTATTTCCTTTGATGAAAAGGAGAAGTTTAATCAGCAAAGTGGTTTTCTCTGGTTAATGAAGAAAAGCCATCAAAGGCACAGTAGAGGAGTGCTGAGCACGCTTGGCCATCGATCTCAAGTGAGGACTAACACTTAGGTAAGAGGTCACGGCAGTGTATGAGGTTCGCGTTCCTACAAGAAGATCTGCCTAGAGTCAATCTGACCTACTGACAGAGAAGACCCTGTCTACTGCACCCTAAATGGCTCTGCTACCCACATGGCAGACTTGGGAGCACTTCATTGGAAAGGTCCTATTCTCTCTGCAATAAGCTAATCCAGTGGTTCTCAACCTTCTTAATGCTGCGACCCTTCAATACAGTTCCTCATGTTGTGGTGACCCCCAACCATAAAATTATTTTCGTTGCTACTTCATAACTGTAAATTTTGCTACTGTTATGAATTGCAAGGTAAATAGTGGATATGCAGGATATCTGATATGTGACCCCTGAAGAAGTCATTTGAAACCTCAGAGGGGTTGCGACCCACAGGTTGAGAACCTTTGAGCTAAGCCCTCTTCTGGGTTTATTCGTCCTTAACTTTGCAGTTAGCAGAAGTTCAGGTGTTTGGGAGCTACACAGGGCGAGCTTCAAATCCTACCTTTGTATGTATAAGCTGTGTGACTCAGAAACGTTTCTCTCAAAGCTTCCCTTTTGATCTTTGTGAGGTAGCTGGAGATGTTCAAGCCAGAAGGGGTCCTGGTACCACAAGGAGGAAGTGGACATGGGGTCCCACCACTAACCAAGAAGCTAGTTGTAATTTGATGCCTGTGGGCAAAAGGAAAAAAATCAGTTTCTTCAGTGGGGCATCATGTCGTCCATCAACTCCAGGACAGGCCTTCTGACCAGGACGAGAGCTGACCAACACAAAATGAACTCTCTGTTTTGTCTTGTTTGGTTGTGGACTTTTTGTTTTGCTTCATTTTGTTTGGGCATTTTTTTTTTTTTTTTTTGTCTTACTGGTTCTTTGTTAGGATGGGGGGAAGAGAGACAACATGAGGTTGGGTGGGTAGGGAGGTTTAGAGGATGTGGGAGGAGTTAAGAGAGGAGAAAAACAAGATAAAAATATATTACATGAAAAAAATTACAGTAAATAAAATAAACAGTTCCCTACCCCTAAAAAAAAAAAAAAAAAGACAGAAGTGGAAAAAGCCGCCGCCGCCGAGGGACTGTAATGAAGCAACATCCCAAGAAGGCCCAACAGTGTGCAAACTTGACTGTAGACACACACATAAGAAGTCAGTTCCCATCACTTCTCCTCTGCCACAGAGCAAGGGGAAGCATGTGCCCCCTGACACCTGCTGGGAAAGGAGGAACTGAAAGCGGATAAAGGAAGAGAAGAGGAAACGAGAGGGTGACATAGATTAACTGCACCAGGACTGACCCCCACCATCCCCTGCCTTCCCCTCATCCCCAACCCCACCCCCATGCTCCCTCCCTTTTCACCCAGGGCTGGCCTTAATCTCACATGGAAACGAGGGATAAAATCTCTAGGTGTGCGACAGAGACTAGAAACGTGCTTCGGACTGAGAAAGCCTGGAAAAGCCGCCCAGAGCAGATAATAAAGACAACCACCCCCATTGAATTCAGGCAGAGACTGATGCGATCCGTGGGAGCTGGGAGGCCCTTGGGCCTGAGGAGGCAGCCCACTCTAACCGGCTCGTGAGGGCTGTTAGGTTTTCCTAACTTCGTATCTAATATGATGATCTTATGAATGTCTTCTTTTTTTCCTGTTGAAGTGATAGATCAAAGGAGGCCTCTGCTAGGACTTTGAGAAACTGAGACATTCAACCAAACGGTAGTTGGAATCTAAGTTGATTTTCAAGGTCTGAGCACTTTCACCTTTCACCTACAATCAATCCATAAATATTTATTAAACCTATATATGTATTTATTATTTTATTTTATTTTATTTTTCTGTATCAGGCACTGTGAAGCTGAAATTCCACTCTCAGGGAACTTGCCAAGGGCCAAGCTGCTCAGGACCCACACCTATAAAACAATGAGCCAGCCGGGCGTTGGTGGCGCACGCCTTTAATCCCAGCACTCGGGAGGCAGAGGCAAGCGGATCTTTGTGAGTTCGAGGCCAGCCTGGGCTACCAAGTGAGCTCCAGGAAAGGCACAAAGCTACACAGAGAAATCCTGTCTCGAAAAACCAAAAAAAAAAAAAAAAAAAAAAAACCAAAAAAAAAAACAATGAGCCAAGGAAGTAAAGCAAAACAAAATAAACGTATGCTGGACACACTGCTGGCCTGGGACAGTTGCCCTGAACTCAAATACAAGGACACAGCACAGCCTGTGTTGAGCGAATTCACTCTCCCCTCCCCCAAGGAAAAGAGCTAAAGAGCAAGGTCAAAGCCAAGGCCCTGGGGAGTCACTAAGGTGACAACTGTTAGTGCTGCTGAGAGACAGAGACAAAACGGAAGTCAGTCACCGCCGCCACACCATTCAGAAAACTGTGTCTCAAGTGTGATGTAGATCAAAGTCACTAATAGGAACCGAAGGTGCATCTAGCCAATGTAGCCGATAGTCTAACCCAGTGGTTCCTGACCTTCTTGATGCTGTCACCCCTTAACACAGTTCCTCATGTTGTGGTGACCCCTCCCTCCCCCCCACCCCCTCAACCATAAAATTATTTTTGTTGCTACTTCATAACTGTCATTTTGTTACTGTTGTGAATTGGAATGCAAATATCTGATATGCAGGATATCTGATATACCACCGTCCCTGTGAAAGGGTCATTTGATCCCCAAAGAGGTCTCCACCCCCAGGATGAGAGCTGCTGGTCCAAGCTATGCATGTGAGAAGCTTGGGAAGGAAAAGCCACAAGGTCTGGTGAGGTTCCTTCTGCTTTTTTCAAGATCACAATGACTCTTCAGAGGGGCAAAGAACTTACATCTTCAACAGCCCACTCCAAATCCGTGCTGTTCAACAAGGCACCCCACATGGCTTCATCCCTCTAAAGAACTCAAAGATGAGCAGACACAGTTCTTTTTTAAATCAAACAAGTCTACAAGGAAACAATAAAATGGCTTCACCAGGATTGGGATGGGAGGGTGTGTAGAGTAAGGAAGTGAGTTCTTTCCTACTTTGCGGGTCCCCAGGATGGGGTACTGGTGCCTAGCCTTGGCACCAAGGGCCTTTGCCAGCTAAAGTTAAAAACAAAACAGAACAATACAAAAATCTCTTTTTTTTCTTTCACTACAATACTAAATAAATAAATAAATAAGTTGATTCATTTTATTTGGAAGAAACAACATTAAGGTAATTTTGCCTAGGATCTTGCTCAGCCTTGTTAAAATTATTAAAGTGTTTATATTTCAGATCAACAACCATTGGCATATTATAGCCTCCATAACAAAAATGTAACGATGTAGGGCATGTGGAGTTGTTCCTCCCTGTCAGCCCTCAGGAGATTTTAACTTAGTACAGAAGACAGGGTTGAAGCCAACACAAGCCACTGTGGCCAACTTAATAAAGGACTAATTAGACTCATTAAGAGGAGGGCAAAAAAAGAAAGTCCCTCTAAGTTGAGGGGCTAAGATATCTCCTTGAAGCAAAAAGAGTGGGTTGAAGCTGGGCCTTGAAGAGACCCTTTCCAAAAACAAACAAACAAAAACAACCACCCCCCAACAAAAACAACAAAAGGCTTAAGGCAAAGTGCTGTTCCTTTCAAGTCCAGTAGGAGGCGGTAATGAGCAAAAACACAGGGAGAGAAGGCAGTTGTAAACAAGAGACCAGCCTAGATAAACATTCCCACCGCATCTGCAGGGCAGTGGACTTCACTAAAGCCAAGCTAAGCAGAAGACAGTCTGGAGGCTCTTCTGCCTAGTTGGTTATTGTCTTCTGACTCACGCCACTCTTTCCTAACTTGACTATTTCAGCCCCCGGGGCTTCTTATTTTCCCATTGTATTCATACTGCAGAAAGAGGAAATAACTCCTCCAGCAGCGGGGATTTCTTAGTTGGGTTTTGAAGAAAGATGCCGGGGGTGGCTGACTCGGCTGAAACGCTTCCTTTTTCGCTTGCTGTTTGTCAGATTCTGCCATTGAGCAATCCTTCAGTCAACCTGCGGTCCGCATCCGTCTCACCTCCCTTGGCGCTCTCACGCTCCGCCCTTTGCCTCTGCTGCTCTGGCTGGCTTACACTCTCACAACCTTACCATCGATGGCTGAATGAGTGTGAGACATTTGCACAGTTGGCATCAAATACTAACATCTCCAAGTTAAAGGAGGCAAGCTCAGATCTGGCTTTAGCTGCTCCCCGCGTACTTTACTTTGCTAATGTTTCCTTCCAAAATTACATTTCCAGTTTTCTCACAGAACAAACACATGAGAGCAACGCATTTCGAAGATCATCTTTATCAGCAGCTCCCTCACTGTGTATGTGCGTGTATGCGTGTGTGTGTTGTGTTGTATATAGTATGTACACGTTTCTGTACATGTGGTGCTTGCATTTTTTCATATAGGTGTGCACACATTGGCTTGGGGGTGCATGCACACACGTATGCACGGACGACATATGGATGCCAGAGCTCAGCATCAAGTGATTTTTCTTTTTAATGTGACAGAATCTTTCACTGAATCTAGAACTCAATTGGCTAGACTGGATGGCCACTGATCTCCAGGGATTTACTTCTCTGTGTTCCCCCAGCTCGAGGATTACAAATAAGTCACTCAGCTTTTATGTGGTCCTGGGGATATGAACTCAGATCCTTATCATGCTTGTGTGGAAGGCATTTTACTGACCAAGCCATCTCGCCAGCCTCCAACTCCCTCTCTTTTGAAATGGGAATGACTGAAATAAACATTTTTACAGGATCTACAGAGTTCAGTGTCGGCCTAAAAAAATCTACATCTACGCAAGTATAAGCGATGGGCTCCTTAAGCCCAACTGGGTTCTAGAACTGGCTTTCAATCACACAGATAGAAATTACCTTTATTGGAAGATCAAAAGCTTTTACAGTGTCCTGGAGGAAAAGCTGTCCATATTACGTCTGCTCTCCTACCGTTCTGCACAAACACCCCTGAACCACAGACAATGGTCCCTTATTGTTCACGCTGGACCAAGGAAATTCTCTCTCCTCTCTCAATTTCTCCTCTCTCCATCCATTTCGATATGAAAAGACTATGTTTGGGTTTGGCAGGGGCTTCTACAGCAGAATACAAGATTGATGCTGAATAAATACAGTGTGAGTTTGAGTCTAATGGGAAAAAATGCTAAACATAAAAATGACTACATAAAGCATTATTTAAAAAAAAAAAAGAACACAAGAAGATACTAGCAAGTTGATACTTTCCACAGTCTATAGTAGGGGCTCTCAACCTGTGGGTCACAACCCCTTTCAGGGTTGAACGACCCTTTCACAGGGGTCACATAAGACCAGGGAGGTATCAGATATTTACATTGTAATTCATAACAGCAGCAAAATTACAGTTATGAAGTAGCAATGAAAATAATTTTATGGTTGGAGGTCACCACAACGTGAGGAACTGTATCAAAGGGTCACAGCATTAGGAAGGTTGAGAACCACTGGGCTACAGCTTTTACAGGCTCTGCCATTAAATGCCTTTGAATAGACTCACAAACTTTAGGGCAACAAACATTTGCAAATAGTCACTTGAACTAGCGAGGATTGCAAATGTACTAAGAACGTACTAAAAATTGTCTACTCTCTCGATTCTGCCTGCTAATCATTTTGTGTGGATATCTTCTCCTTCTCACAAATACTGAAAAGGGGTCACAGCTTAGGAAGTCACTTAGGCTGTCAGCACACAGAGGAAGCACCTGCTGTCACATGCTTCCTGACTGAGGCCACCTTCCCTTCCAAGTTGCTTGTTGTATCCACAAAGGCTTCAATCTGCCGGCCTTACCAAGAATTCAACAAATATTTGTTGACTATTAAATGAGTTAAAGTTCTTGTTTTTGGCCAAGTTCTCTCCTAACTGCCTCCAGCCAGCCAGCCTTACCTTGGTCAGAGGTCTCTGTTCTCTGAGCATTTGTGTCCTGTTGGGGTTCCAAAGTATTTCTAAACTTTCAGGTTTTAGCCTGGGTTTGACCTGAAAGCCTCAACAAGACTAGCCACCTTTCTGGGTGAGTGAGGCTGGTCATTGACTTCAACAGTGCTCTACTTGGCTTCCCTTGGTTTTCATGGTTGTAAATTTCAGCACCGCAGTGATAAAAGATAATGCATAGTGTGACTACACAAATGGCTAAATGTGAGCAGATAAGTACGAAAAGTCATAGCCAGCTTCCAATGTGGGCTTCCCTGGTATCCAGGCCTGCGGAGAATCTCTTCTTCTCAAATG
Source organism: Peromyscus nudipes (assembly GCA_902168325.1). Classification (NCBI taxonomy): domain Eukaryota; kingdom Metazoa; phylum Chordata; class Mammalia; order Rodentia; family Cricetidae; genus Peromyscus; species Peromyscus nudipes. The sequence goes on along the minus strand of CABHPH010151812.1, from coordinate 50,372 downwards.
TGAGTTGGGCTTAGAGCTTGAGTCTATCAAACTCAGTCCAGCAAAACTTACAGTATATCCCAGATTTGATTACAAAAGAAGTCAGCTGAATATGGCAGCACCCACTTGCCTCCCAGCGCTTTGGAACCTGAGGCAAAAAGATCAAGTTTGTGTTCAATAGGGAGATGTTGAACACTGTTCCACCCACCCCTGAAAAAAAAAGACTATTACTTCTTTCCAACCATGCCCCCATCCCATCACCTGCTTTGTGGGAATATCTGCGACATGGAGCAGCCCATGGTGAAGTCCAGATGGTTCAGAAATGAGGTCTCTAGTCAACAGCCAGTGAGACACTGAGATTTGCCATTTGGGAGAGCTGAAAATGGATCCTTCAGGCCCAACCAGTCCAACACTGAAATTGACTGTAGATCAGATGGGGTCTGATGCCCTCATAAGGGATCCTGTGCTTGAATCATTCCCCTTGGCAAGCTTACATCTCTGACCCGCAGAAACCATGAAATAATAAGTAGTGCCTTAAAGCATCCAGATCTTGGGGCTATTTGATATATAACAAGACATAACTAATATGCTAAACTAAGGGCTGGCGAGCATGTTCATAAGGGCCACATAGAAAATATTTTGGGATTTTTCTAGCCAGATGGTGTCTGGATCACTCTTCAGTTCCACCACTGTAGCTCAAAAGCAACCAAAGATAATATGCAAATGAGTGGACATGGCTATGTTCCTATAAAACTTTATTTATGAAAACAGTCAGCCGGCTTGCGAGTTGTGATATGCCAACACTTGCTGGAAGCTACTATATTTTCAGTCTTTACCATTTCTGGTGTCTTGTCCTATAGTTGTTTTATGGAGAGTGAAATGTGACCACTTCACTTCATAAAAGATTATGGAGTACCTTTGCCAGGGCAGAGGATGCTCCTCCCACTGTTCAACTTGAAGATTAAAAAGTGATCTTGATGCCACAGAAAATAAAAAGGGAGGTAAAATAGAGGTAAAACTCTTTCCCGGCGAGGAGAAGGACTTTTGAAATCCAACATGGCTGAAGAGGAGAATCAAGAGAGGCGGTAGAAGTGTGTCAGCCTCCTGAATCTACACGCTTTGTGAGGTGATGGGATGGGAAAGCTGTAACACAGCTGGAGGGGCACAGGAATCTCAGAGCATCCTAACCAGGAGCCCAATTGTTTAGCTAGATCGGTGGAAACAGAGGAACATTTAAAACAGAACGGCTCAAGACTGTACAGCATAATTGTCATAAGAAAATTAAAACATGGCTTTTGGCCTCTCCTAACTTAGACATAGCACGCAAAAGACAGTAAGGCTCCCATGTGGTCTCGAGCCAATGCAGAAACGCTAAAGAGACCACTTGACCAGCAGGGTCCAAGGCCGATTAATGACTGGACCCCTAGGACCACAGTCAAAGGCAGCATGGCACAGACAGGTTACATCACTGACTCTCTTCCCCATCTACTTCTTATTTTCCATGACTTCAAATCAATACCAGCAAAGGCATGCTCAAGAGTCAGGTAGGACCAGCTACAACACTAACACATTCAGCAGAGGCCACCGAACAAACGGAAATAGAAACAGTCCCATAATGATAGACATCTCATGAATAAGTACACTTCCCCAGGAAGACATGGGGGTCTCCCCCCACCCTGTTGCCTATATCCCATCTTTGGAAGGACAGAAGAAAGAAAAGAGAATCTGGAAGAGCTATGCTTTCCCCAAAAGTGACTGAATGACGTCCATCCAAGCTGTCTGAAGCAGAGAGGATTGGAGCCCTTCTCCCTGGTAACTTCACACTCTTTTCCACCAGGCCAGAGGGATAGAGGATTTGAGGAAATCGGAAACTGTTTTTTTTTCTTTTTTTCTGTTACAACATATATAAATACACAAATCACTACAAACCAAACATAGAACCTTAAAACAGCACAGTTCATCAGCTCACAGTTCTTCAGGTCAGAAATGTAACATGGCTCTCACTGGGCTAATGACGTCAGGGGTTCTTCTTTGTGGGGCAGGTGGTTCTTGGAAGGCATGGCTCCCATCTCTCATCCTCACCTTTCTGATGATGCTTCACTGCTGCAGCCCTTTCTCTCAAACAGTACTCTCTGGAAGTACTCTCTACTTTTGAGAATCAATGTGACTAGACAGAGCCCACCAACCATGGAAGATAACCTATTCCAGGGCTCTAGGCATGGATATTGTCGTCAGGGGAGAAGAGAGTACTTTGGTTAGCAATTGGGAAGAGGAAAGGCTGCGTTCAATTCAGTTTGCAGTATGAGCAAGTCTGGGATCCTAACATTTAAGGATAGTCTGTATAGTTTGTAATTTATAAACCTCCCCCTAACAGCATATTTACATATTTACATATTTAGCTAATTCTGTGGACTAACACTGGGTTGAAGTTTCTGGTGAGGTTGGTTCAGTGAGTAAAGGCACATGCCGTGCACTCCTAAGAACCTGAGTTTGAATTCCCAGTACCCCGAACAAAAGTCAGCCATGGTTGTATGTGCCTGTAGCCCCAGTATTGAGGAGCAGAAACAGGTTGATGCCATGGGCTTCTTGGAAGGCCAGCTTGGCCAAAATAGTGGGTTCCAGTTCAGTGAGAGATCTTCTCTCAAGGTAATATGCAGAGAGCAAGAGAGAAAGACACCTGACACCCTCCTCTGGCCCATATATGCTCACCCACACATCTGTATCCATGTACCACACACACACACACACACACACACACACACACACACACACAGGCATGCCCATACATACCTTCAAAAATAGTGCATGAACTATGTCAATTTTATAGAATGAGTTCACCCAAGAAACACCCAAGGGTTCTTGGAGATGCGCATAGCCCAAAGCATTTCCATGTAGAATTTCAACCAGAAATGTATGAATCTCCTTTTATCAGTAAGAGATAGACAAGACTCTTGACCGAAAGTCTTAAAAGTCCCTGAAGCTCTGGATTGCATCAATTAGAATCTATGTGGTATGATCCATGATTAAAGATGCCAGTCTATCTAATTGTTTATAGGCACCAGTCACTTAAGTCGTAAGGAAGAGAGTCACCAAGTTAACAGAAACTAACTGTAAGTAGTGTGCACTGTAAGTGAACTAATAGTATTATTACTATTATTTATATTAGTGGGTATATATTGCTTCAATGTTTTGTGTCAATCTTGTTTTGTTGAAGTGTTTTGTTTGGGAAAGTGTTTTCTTGTTCCCTTTCATATTAGCATGAAGGATATTATGTAAATTTAAGCCTTGTTGTGGTAATTATCATTGTTATCCTTTCAAGCCATCTTTTGCTATAGTTTTTGGTTTTTGTTTGAAATAAAGTGACTTTGAGCATCCACCCTCCTGCCTCCACCGCTCAGGTGCTGGGATAACAGAAGTGAACCACCATACCCAGCTGTCTTATTACTAGAATTCCTAGAAAATAAATTTAATAATCAGATGGTTGATAAATGAATCAGGAAAAACCAATACATGTTATATTTAACTGTCTTCTCTTAAATACATTTTTAAATGCAGGTTTATAAAAGGTTAGATAGTCTACAAAATGAGGTTCCTAATGAGAGAAGCCATGTTTCTGACAGTGACCATGGCTAGGAATTCTTTCAGGGAACATTTGGAGGAAACATATTGGTTATGATTACAACTGACATCATAAATTTTGATGGAGTCTACTTTCCTAGGTCTGATTGCTGCTGGAAATAAGCCTCTTTTTATTACAAAATATTTATCTTAATGAAGTTATATAAAGGAGTACACCCAATGATTTTATGAACACTAAGTATATATTTGTCTTTCTATATTTCATTCAGGCAAGCCTTACCTATTCTACAGACCTCCTCAAAATGAGTAAAGGATTGAACAATACACTTTTTCATTATTACCTCACAATACTATAGATATTCATGTTCTATTTCTTTTGGTCACTTGAAGACAGAGAGAAAAACATCATCAGGGCATTCAACCTCAAGTCATCCAATCAAACGGATGCAAGTTAAGGCCCAGGATGTGACTCGGTGGCCAAGCGCTTACCCCACTTAAGCCAGTACCCTCAGCACTGTCGGGAGGAAGATATGAAGAAGTATGAGAAAGCCGGGCGGTAGTGGCACACACCTTTAATCCCAGCATTCGGGAGGCAGAGGCAGGAGGATCTCTGTGAGTTCTAGGCCAGCCTAGTCTACAGAGTTAGTTCCAGGAAAGCCACAAAGCTACACAGAGAAACCCTGTCTTGAAAAAACAAAACAAAACAAAAAAAAGTGCGAGAAATATGAAATTGTCATGGAAAGGTAAAGAGACGAGGGATCATCTCCCTGGTCAGATAAAGGGAAAACTCAGAGCCTGGATGTGCACTTGAACTCAGCTGAGAAGCCTCTGGGAGCTGTTATGACCCGTAGTTACCAACGTCATTAGGACCAGCACTGAGACTAACACAGAGCACATCACTAACAAAGTTGCTTCCAATCCTAGCTAACTGAAGCTGACACAGATCTCAGCCCACACAGAGAAGAGAGCACAAGCTCTGAATAGAAAAGACAAGGTGTCCGGCAGGCAGGGATGGGGAGGGTGAGGTGGGATCGGGAGGAGTGAGGAGGTCCAGTTATCTTGCTGTGGTTATTTACTGATTTTATTACCTCATGGAAACTACTTAATCTCTTTGAGCCTCAGTTTAATCTTACATAAACCTGGCAAGTTATTTTTTTAAGTTGGTAGGGTTGCTTTTATATATCAGCAAGAAGCATGAATTTTAGTACTTGTTAAATTTTAAATTAATGTTGATTATACGTTTATTAAACTCCATAAGCAGTGATATCACAGTATTTCCTTGTATGTAGATAAATGTTCTCTTTTAAGAGTGTTCTGCAGCTAACTTCTAAATTCTCCTTCTAAAATTAACTCTGGGATCTAGAGACCAGAATAACAGAAGCCTCACACGACATGTTTCCAGGAGCAAGCTACTGAAAAAAAATGCTAAATATAGCCAAAAGCTAAGGGAGGGGAAATGGAAAATTATGGACACGTGGGAATATTATGGCTATAAAATTTTAAAGAAATCATGTTGTAAAACTGCGCGTGACAAATTTTCCTATAAAGCATAATTGCCTGGGATTCAAAGAGAAATCTTTGGAGTTCTGGGTTGGAAAGGTTCTCATATTTTGGCTCCCTCCTCCCAGTTCTGCTGGGCCACCTCCATCAGCTCTCACACTAGAGACCTTCCCTTATCTAAACAATCATTTCCATTTTAAAGAAGCCCCTCACTGACTCTTTGGGTAACAATTGAACCATAACAGTGTGGTTCCCATGGTTACCAAGAATTCTAATTTCAGTTCCTCATTACCCATTTTATCATGAAAGACTGTGCAGTGTTTCCGAACAGGCCACTCTTTGCTCCGTTCCACATACTTTTGTTTCTTTCTTTTTTTTTTTTCCTCCAAGTTTCTCATACCCCATCCCTACTGAAACTTCCTTTTTTGCTCTTGTTTTTTATTTAAAATTTATGTGCCCGGTCTTGACAATGATTATGTTTCTAGATAACAAATTCAAGGCAAAGAAGCAAAGCTAAAGAGCGGGGGAAGTTAGACCAAAGTTAGAACTGGTCCTCCTTTCAGAGGCCCAAGATGTACCCCATAATCATGGCAATGAGGAGAAGGAGAGGCAGGAATCCCACAGTACGGGATGGGGACTTCAGACTCATTTGTTAGAGTTGCTCAACAATGAAAGAATTTGAGTTCCCATAGCTCTGGAGAGTGCTTTCTGTACATATTAAAGTCATATACCACAGTCCGTGAATGAGCTTCAGAAAGGACCCGTCACATGCCACAAACTGTGTATATAGGGAGGAATGTGTGTATGTGTGCGGTACGTACAAAGGAAGGAAGAGGAAGAGGAAAAAAGAGAAGCGCTGTCATCCCTCAAAATCCGAGTTTCAGGGAAGAACTGAAGGGCCAATAATCTTAATAACATTGGTGTCATTTCTTCACTGATGGGAGATATTAAAATCTGGCAAACGATTTTTTGAAAACCAATCGAGATATTTAAAATTTACAGGATCAAAACAAAATGTCCTTCCCTTGGATCTAATCATTCCACAGAGGAATATATATTTAGGAAACTAGTTCGGAAAGATTTCAAAGTGAAGGTTTGTTGATTTGAATATTATAAATAATAACGTGAGCAAGTCACATCATGTGACATCAACATATAGCCATGAAAATAAAACTATGATAAAATATTAAACTGCAAAACAGATATGAACACATGTAACATGAAACATAAACATTTGAAAAATACTTTTCTAAGTATTTCCCTAAGAAATGGGAATTTTGTTTGATTTTTAAATCCTCTCAAATTTCAAAGTCCTACTAAGCGAACGCTAAACTAAAATGACAATAACAGCAACAAACATCTGTTAAGCCTGAGAACATATGTTTTGATCTTTGTTTCCTTCCCACACTCCACCAAGACGAAAGCAGAGATGTGAAAAAGACACAAATCGACAAGGAATTTGAGGACACGGGATGAAATCACGGCAAAAGATTCTTGGACCCTGTAAAGCCAAGAAATGGTAATGCAGTTACTTGGAAGAAAGAAAGTTAAGTCCATCAACAACAGCATAACATGAGGAATAAGCTCACTGACGCCAAAACCCCCCAAATTGTCCTAAATCAAGGGGGTTTTTAGCACTGAACGAGGAGACAAGGGTTAGGCTGGGACCAGTACTGTGTCAAGCACCTTCCAGATCAAGAATTAAAAAAATACTTTCAACTTGATTACCCATCCTGACCTGTTCCCTCTCATTACCCCAAAACATTGACTCTGGGCAGAGGTAACAAAAGTTTTGTGTGTTATGAATAATAAAGCGAGAAGGGACATGCTGAAAATTAGCCATTTTAATGACAACTGGCGTATTGGACAGTGGGACACACCTTGCGTACCTTGGGATGAGGTTAAGGGGATGGCTCAGTAGATAAAGTACATGTTGTGCAAACGTGAGAACTTGAATTCTGATCCCTATCACTTATGGAGAAGCTGGGTGCGGGAATTAATGTCTCAGACCTCTGCAGCTGGGGAGATCAGCACAGGAGGACGGCTGGAGCTCACTGGATAGCTAGTCCAGTCAAGGACTGAATTCCAGGTTCGGAAGGAGAGCTGTCTCAAAAACTGATGTTGTACCAGGCCTAGTAGCCTACACGTTGGATACCAGAAACTGAGAGGCAGAGGCAGATGGATCTCTGTTTGAGGCCAGCTGGGTCTACATAGCAAGTTCCAGGACAGTCAGAGCTACATAACATACATAACAGAGAGACCTTGCCTCAAAAAAAAAAAAAAAAAAAAAAAAAAAAAACAGCGGTGGTGGCACATGCCTTTAATCCCAGCACTTGGGAGGCAGAGCCAGGTGGATCTTTATGAGTTTGAGACCAGCCTGGTCTACAGAGTGAAATCCAGGAAAGGCGCAAAGCTACACAGAGAAACCCTGTCTCGGAAAAAAAAAAAAAAAAAGTTAATGTGGAAAGCAACTAAACATCCAAAGTCACAGTCAAGCTTGGCCTACACATTCGCATATGAATATGTACATATGCATATGTCATACAACAAAAAAATTCTTAGGATGACTAGTCTATAAGAATAAATCTACAGCCTGCTTGATAGCACAAGCCTGTAATACCAGCTACACAAGAGCCTGAAATAGAAAAATGATAAATTCAAGACTAGTCCTGTCTCAAAAGTAAAAATCACACACACACACACACACACACACACACACACACACACACACACACGCACGCACGCACGCACGCACGCACGCACGCACGCACGCATAAAGGCTGGAGATGTATCTTAGTAGTAGAGCACTTGCCTGGCATGTAGGAGGCCCTGAGTTTGTTTGCCAGGAGCATGAAAAAACACATAAATTTAAGATACTGCTAGCCACGGGTTCCCCAGTGAAGTATCCAATCCATTTGTGCCCGAACAAAGCTCATCATGAAAGCTCATCAGAGCTCCCACTCAGTCTTTTCATATATGAAACTATAGTGTAAGGAACACAGATTGAATAGGAGACATCTGAGCAAAAGCTCTAACATGAAAAACAATAACCAAAACCAGACAGTAAAAGAGACTAGGAATGAGAGTTATGGTTGAGATAGAAAAACTCATCCCTCAATAAGTTAATGCCCTCAGAGAAATAAAGAAAAATATTGCCAATATAAAACAAAAGGCAAAATATCATTGAAACAAGATGTAAAAAGCCACTTTTGCTAAAAATTATTGACTGCTTGCTTAGACCCAGAAAGTAACTAAAAGAGTGCTAGCCTGGCATCTCTGCCTCTTTTTGTGTCTATACATTGGCTGAAGGCACCAAGATAAATTATTCTTAACTTTCTTCCTGAGTCCCTCTGACTTCAAGGAAGAAGAAAACCACACACAGGGACTTACCACCTCCCCTAAGTTCAAGATAATTGTCCATAAGAATTAGGCCGCACCCCTAGCGATGACCAGAACCATGATGTAGTAACTGATCACACCGTGTTGCATAGAGCACCTTGCAGAACCAGAGCTACGGTAAGGAAAGGAAAACGGGCAGGACCGCACCTTGGCCAGAATTACCTAGTTATGTACACCTTCCTATTTCAAACTAAACTCATGGTAGTACCCCCCAAAATGGACTTGAGAAAGTCCTTGGACCACTTTCTTTGTTCCTTTTCCTACCCTCTGCTCACATTGAAAAAAATCTTCCTTGGCTTTTCACTCATCTCTTCAGTATATCAGGACAGGTAGCCAAGTCTAGCTTCTTGAGCTCCTGAGGAAAAAGTTTTTATGCTAAAAGCACCGTAACACTATTTTAAACACATCATTAAGAATACAAAGAGAGCTCTGGAACTTAAAAGGATGAGATCAGAAATGCATAATGTGTTAGAAAGGCTAGGGATGAAAACAAACCAGATGAAGTTTTAAAGACAAGAAAAAAACAGACCAGGATGCCAACATGTAACCAACAGAAATATCAGATAAGAAGAGAGAAAACACAACAAAATAATCTACAGACATTTCTAAGAACTGAGCTTGCAATTACTCACCCACTTCCCAAAATGATGAGTAAGAAAAGTCCACACAGAACACAGAATCATGAACTTTCGAAATGCAAAGAGTGACAGGATTTTAATCCTCCTGGATAACAAAGAAGAACAGATCACATGCATAAAGCCAAGAGTCAAAGAAATAAAAATAATGAAAAAAAAATGCACTTGGGTTTTCAATGGCAATCCTAGTGGTTACAGAATACTTTTAAAAGTCTGAGAAAAACTGATTGTCAGTTTTGAACTCTACCCGAGTTGTCTGCGAGAATTCAAATGGGGCCAGAGAAATGGCTCAGTGGGTAAAGGCATTGCCTTGCAAGTCTGGTGATCTGTGTTCCAGTCCCAGAACCAGTGAAGGCAGATGTGGTGGTGTGTGCCAGCATTACCCTCCCATCTTCTACAGGAAGGTAGGAGGCAGACACAGGCACCACCCAACAGTTTGAGTACCAGCCAGCCTGGTGTGTGTAACACAAGGGTAAAAAACAGGAGAGACTCCTGCCTCAAATAAGGTAGACCGAGAAATGTAAGTCCTCACAGCTGGCGTCTGACCTCCACATGTGGTACAAGCACCTGCACACACACAGAGTAAATCAATAAACAGCATTTTTTTAAGAGTAACAATAAAGGAAAAATACTTCAAGCACAAAAGACCTTCAAAAAAAAAATTGTCACCCATGGTCCCTTCCTCTATAGCTGATGGAGAGAATAAAGCAGGAAAGAGGAACAAGCTAACAGGAACCTGGAAAGACCATCTCCAACATGGCAGGGACTTCAGGGGATTTCCATGAAGGCACGACAGAGATTCTGAAGACAAAACAGCATTGAGTCCCCTTCGTCAGCAGGAAGCACACTAATGATTTCACAGGAATCCACAGGAATCTTCCAGAGATTACGTAACGTACCTGAATGCATTGGAAGAAAATGTAGAATTTTGCCAAAGAGCCTGGCGTTAGATGAAGATATGAAATCAGGCAACAAACGAAGCATCCTGCGCCTGCTAATATTTACATAAAGGGCTAATTTTATTTTAGATATTAGGGATACTGCAATTACATATGTAAAGAGATTAAAAAGAAAACAATAAAACTTCAAAAATAGTCTTCTCGGTTTTTTAAAAATGGGTATAATACTAGGAAAAATATTTGAAACTGTAATTCTAAACCTAGCCAAACCCTCAGTCAATTGGTTTGTAAAATCAACACATTTCAGATATCCAAAGCCTCACAGCCTTTACCTCTCATATTTCCGCACGCTTTAAGGATGCTTTTCAGGAAGAGAAGGCAGAAAACCAGCAAAGAAAATTTTCAAGCCAAGAAATGGGTTCAGAAAAAGAGAATTAGCAGTCAGTAAGTGAAAACTGCTAAGTGTTCAAAGGAACAGTCATTCCAGATGGAGCAACGAGGCGCCCATGAGACGCAGGGATGAGTTCAAGTTGACACCTTTGTCACTGAAAACATTTTTAAATGACAGTGTACATTAAAGACATTAGAAACCTAAAGAAACGCCAAAAATAATTTTCAAGCTAAAAAGAACGTACCACTGATTCTATGAATATGATCCTTTTGTTATAAAAATATAAATGTAATTTGTTGACTCATTCTTTAAACCAAAGTCAAATCATAATTGCTTTTATTTATGACACTTTTTTTTTTTTATAAAATAGTAGATAGTGCCGGGCGGTGGTGGCGCACGCCTTTAATCCCAGCACTCGGGAGGCAGAGCCAGGCGGATCTCTGTGAGTTCGAGGCCAGCCTGGGCTACCAAGTGAGTTCCAGGGAAGGCGCAAAGCTACACAGAGAAACCCTGTCTCGAAAAACCAAAAAAAAAAAAAAAAAAAATAAATAGTAGATAGTAAGGTTTATTGGCATTGATATATTAGGGAAAGAAACGGTCACTTTAGAAAGATATGTTAACCATGGAAAGCCTGTTTTAACGACAAACTCAGTAGAAGTAACTATCTTCGACATGATAGTTTTTTATATTTATATATACTAACTACAGAGAAGACCAACCTTCCAGCCAGGCAATGGTGGTCCATACCTTATACCCAGCACTTGGGAGGCAGAGGTAGGTAAGTTCGAGGCCAGCCTGTTTTATAGAGTGAGTTCCAGGACAGCCAGGGCTACATAGAGAGACTCTGTCTTGAAAAGAGACTCTGTCTTGAAAAAAAAAAAAAAAAGAAAGAAAGAAAGAAAAAAAGATCAACCTTCCACAAAATCAGCCCTGAACTAAAACAACAGTGAATACTCAACACCTACCCCTTTAATGAACAAAAAGTTGTCTTATGAGATTTTAAATAAAATTATAGACTCATCAGTGCATGGATTAAAAATACTGTGGTTGGAAGCATCTGTCCAATGCTTCACATCAAGTATGTTACAATAATAAAAGCTTACTTGAGAATAAGTTCACACACAGCTTCAGTGCAGAATTGATACGTGACTAATCCCCTACTATGTGCAAACTAATTCCCTACTTATGCTCCTGGCAATAGGAAAATATCTGGGCTTAGTTCCTCTAGGAAGGGACTTTAAACCTAACTGATGAAAGACACATTAATAAGATAGATTACTGGGCCACAAGGGACATTCTAAACACGATGCTAACCGAATAAAACTGGCAATTAGTGAACCTTACACATTGTGTTCAGTTCGTTCTGCATGAAATCCAAACAGAAAAGCAGTCAAGGAGCCCAGATTGAAGTCCTCATTGTGACATTTCCTAACAGGAATGTAAATCATTTTATTTAACAGCATTAAGCTTGTTTGTTTTGTTGGACTGCCCACTCTTTGGTTCTTGAGAAATAACGATCACATTACCTCCAACGGCCTGCAGTGTTGTCTAGGTTCAAGGGGAGAGCTTTCATGTTGAGGTTTAAACAGATGGTAGCCTAAACTGGCATTTTAAGATTTTGAAAAATATTTTAAATATCACAATGTTTAAAACACTCCAAAGAGCTCTATGCTAGCGAGCACTGGATGCATTAACTTGCAGTTCCAACTTGACTCATTTTTTTTAGTTTGTCTCAGAAGGAAGATTTCTCCCACAACAGGGCTACCCACAAGATTAGAAGGTAATTACTAGAGACCTCTCCTTTGCAAATATGCCCCTATGCTAATTAGCATTTGTTTCATAATGTGGAAAGACACACAAAGAATACTAAAATAAATGAGATGATAACTACTCCTTAAAGGCACATCAAAATGGTTCTCATTTCAAGTTTTCTGATTAATCAAAATACACCACCGGTTCCATTTATCCACGGTGTGATGAGTGAATTTGTTCAAACTGAACTCATAATGCTATTTTTACTAATAAGACACGTCCTACCTTTATATAGTGTCCCTAGATTTTATTTGAAGGCAATTATTTCTGGAAAAAAAAAAAAACATAGATTCCAGTGGGAAAGTTGTTCTGAGAAAGTCCTTTCCAGATCAAAGAGATTATGATTCTCTGAGAAAGGATCCAAACTACAAGGAAAATATAAAACAACTCTCTGACATCCTGAGGATTTTAGGACAGCGAACCCTTCACACCAGCAGGGCCACCAGCAGAATCGGCTTTGGTGTTCAGAGCGTTTTTCCTCTTCCCACTTGGTTGTGCACAGCACCTGCACTTTAATCAGGATGTTTTTGGGTGTGCCCGCACTTCCCTGTCAACATCTCGGTTTGGGCCCAACGCCAACCTGTAAGAGATTACATCTCGAGGCCGCTTCCTTTCTCGCAACACTGGTTGGACCCTTGCCAAAATCATCAAGCTACTGAGGGAACATCCCCTTTTGCTTACTTTCCTCCATTTCTTGAGTCAAGTAATCGTCACTGAGTGCTACCGCCGAATAAAGGCCTTTTTTCCCTCCTTCTAATTAGTAATTTGACTAAAACAACCCTCATAACGTCTTCAGTCCCCTCTTTTTAACACGTTAACACCCTCCTTACTGAGTTCATCTCTAAGGCTTCTGTACTTCCTTTGTTGTTTTTGTTTTATTTTCTATTAAAGAGGAATCAGTAGATTTTAGACTACAATAATACTCAATCTAAGCCAGTGGGTCTCAACCTTCCTAATGCTGTGACCCTTTAACACAGTTCCTCATGTTGTGGGGACCCCCCCCCAAGCATAAAATTATTTTGTTGCTACTTCATAACTATAATTTTGCTACAGTTATGAATCATAATGCTTGTACTGTAATGTTCATTCGTAATGTAATATTCGATATACGATCCTTGTGGGGTCGTGACCCACAGGTTGAGAACTGCTGCTTTACACCATACTTTTGAAACAAGGACTTTCGTTAAGCTTGGGGCTCCATGGTTTGGCTAGATTGGTTGACTAGAAAGCTCTAAGTGCCCTCCTGTCTCCACCCTATGTCCCCCTCCTGACACTAGGTTTCTAGGGACACTCTATTTACTGACTTTATGAGTGGGTGTCCAGAAGCTGAACTCAAGTCCTCAGGCTAGCATGGCTAACACTTCACTGACAGAGCTCTCCATCCACCCCAGTACAACATTTGAAAGTGTTCATCTTCTTCAGGGCTGCAGAGATGGCTCAGTGGTTAAGATCATTTGACTGCTCTTCTAGAGGTCCTGAGTTTAATTCCCAACTATCAGTCATGGAATCTGATTCCCTCTTCTGGTGTTCACGAAAATGATAGTCTCCATAGATGCTAAGTATTTCTTGTCAACAAAGTAATGAAAATTGAAGCAACAGTGAAAATAACCAACCCCCAAAACACTGCTACAAGGGCATGGACCATAGGAATTCACTCATTAGTAGGAATAAAAAATAGTACCACCATTGGTTGCTTTGTGAAAAACACAAATCGTATGATACACCAATCACACTTCTTGGTGTTAAGTAAAGGAGTTGAAAACTTGTATTCATGCAGGGACCTGTGTGTGAATGTTTCATATTCAGTTGTAATCACAAAAGCTTGGATACAGCCAAGATGTCCTTCATCAGTGAATAGATAAATTCTGAACCATAATAGTGGAGTTTTATTCAGTGTTAAAAAGAAATGAACTGTCAATAAACTAGCAAGATGGTTCAGCAAGTAAATATCAAGCCTGAGTTTGAACCTCAGAAACCATGATGTAAAGGTGGGAGGAGAGAGCTAACCACACAACATTGTCCTCTGACTTCTACACAAGCCAGAGTACACACACACACACACACACACACACACACACAATTTTTGAAAAGAAAAAAATAAAACCATGAACTATCAAACTACAAAGAGAACTGAAGCAAGCTTAGAATGTAGTTCAGTGGTAGAGCTCTCGCCTCAGCATAAGTTCAACTTCATAAGATAACAAAAACAAAACACTGCAAAACAAAATCTGCATGGATGCATTAGATACATAGCGCTAAATGAAAGAAGCCAATATGAAAGTCTACAGCCTGTATGATTCCAACTTGATGTCATTCTGGAGAAGACAAAAATATAGAGATAGGATTAAAGAAACAAGCTAATGGTTTTATAAGGATTCCAGGAGAGAAAGAGAATTCTACAGAGCACAGAGGATTATATTTGGCAGTGAAAAATTCTGTCTGATACTATAGTGGCACATTAATATTGTTATATATTTGTCCAAACCTATGTTTAACAGCAAATGAACTCAAAAGCAAGCTATGGGTTTTGGGGAGTTACATTGTTCTATGTAGGCTCATCATTTGTAACAAGGTACCATGTTGATGAGTGATACTGTTATTGGGGGAAGCTGTGCATGTGAAGGGGGGTTAAGAAAGGGAGTATGTGGGGGTATATATCTTCTCCATACCTTCACTTTGTTGTAAGTTTAGAAATTTTCTAAAAAGCCAAATGTCAAATGGAATCCTCCTCAGTACTTATACGTCAACAAAAAGCTTTGTCTTTGCTTATACAGTGGGACCTTTTCACTTGATTGAACTTTGATTGATCTGGGAACCAATTTCTTAATGAGTTAAAATATTGGCGTGGAGGAAGTTTGGATCACCAAACAATGACTTCAAATACTAAAAGGGTCATTCTAACCTAAGGCATGCTGTTCAAGGTGGGCATAGTCTGCTGAGATAGAAGTCTATGAGCAGGTACAGAGTGAGACTCTGTCTCAAAAAAAAAAAGAAGGTGGAGGAGGAGGGAGAGAAGGAGAAGGAGGCATCAACAAATAAGAAAGGAGTATTCATCTAGACCAGGTCTGTTTTCTGTAAGAAATATTTTCCCCATCATTATTTTAACTACCTTTTTGTTTTACTATTAGAGAAAACCATGGTTGTTTGTTAAAATGTACACTTTCTTCAAAGTCTTAAGATCAGAAAGAAGATATATGTAAAATAGACTGCTGGTGTGGTCAATGGGCCTGGTTTGGGCCTTGGTGGAAAATATTACTCCAACTGTTGAGTTTTTCAGACTTGAATACCTTAAAGAGTAGCAACATCGCAGAGATCCACAGCTGGCCACAGACAACAATTGCCCATGGTGTGGCTAGCCCAACTGATGTATCTACAGTAGAGCCTCTACACCTAAGACTCAGGGAGCATCACGGAAAAAGGGGCTGTAAGAGCCAGGGTACCAGGACATCTGCTGTGAGATTGTCACTTCTATATATGACAGAAGCTACAACCCTGAATCTTAACAACATGGTGGCCTAAACAAGACCTGCGAGAAGACAATACCAGTGGAGATGCCAGTGTGGTTGGGGGGGAATCTCACAAGGCCCCACCCCTAGATAAAGACTTACAGGCAATTAGTGGCTGCTAAGGGAGAGATAATCAGTCTTCTCAAGGATAAGCCCCTGGATAGGTTACCCAATCCCTAGCCATCAGTCCTACACACATGTACATATCAACTACACTGAACAGACTCAGCAAGCTATTTATATATGTACATATGTGTTACCTATAGTCACCTTACGGTCCAAAGCACCCCAGACTTTCTCATCGCTGTCTAACTGTAACTTACCACACAGACTGGTCAATCTCTTATCTCCAGCCCACCTACTCTCCTTGGGCACTGGTAATCACCATTCTGCTCTCCTCCTCTATGAAACTGGCTTCTTCTGTTTATGTTTCACATATAAGGAAGACCATAACAGTAGGGACTTTTAAACCCTAGAAACCAGTAGCTGGAATTCCAGGGTACAGTAAATTAATGTATACAAATGACTAGGATTTAATTAAGTGCACATTGCTACCAATCATTATGGTTTGAGGCATAATTGTAAACCTTCTGTTTTCTCCTCAGACATTACTGAGCTGGAAAGAACCATGTTCTGAACATTGAATGTGGCATTTCTCCAGCTTTGCAACTCTTTACCACATCACTCTTTCAATTTCAGTTTCAATACTCTTGCCTCATAGAAGCATTTTGAAAAGAAAACAAACAAACAAACATTAAGTTCTGAGCAAAGCACATTTTTTTTTTTTTTTTTTTTTGGTTTTTAAAGACAGGGTTTCTCTGTGAAATAGTCCTGGCTGTCCTGGAACTCACTCTGTAGCCCAGGCTGGCCTCGAACTCATAGAGATCCACCTGCATCTGCCTCCAGAGTGCTGGGATTAAAGGGGTGCGCCACCACCGCCGGGCACCTTTATTTTTAATAGTGATAAATGCTTTCTCTGGTTTCCGTGAATGAAGGATATGTTAAGCCCATCACAGTGATGGCGACAGGTAAGAGCTTGTTTGGACGTGAATAGAGCGACAGCACATCTGGGATGCCAGCTGTTCGTGGAACAGTCTAGAACAAGAAAACACATGACTCTGTGTAGCATGCTGTCTTATCCCGTCGCATCAACACACTGGCATTTCCTAGGCAGGAACCATGAAAGTAACCAGAGCTTTCATGTTTTCAGACGGGAAGTGACTACAGTGAATGGTTTGCAGTGACCGTGCATGGGAAGAAAGGATTGAGAAAAACCAGTCCTGGGTGCAACATTCCAGCCTCTTCCCTGAGACTTCAGTTCTTCCTTGCAATTTCTAAAAAAAATATATATATATAACCTTTTCCACTTTTATATTAAAAAATGTAAAAATCTGATATTTGGCTAAAAACATGAATACATTCCAGAGGTTTTAGATAAACTATTGCACAACAGACGGAATGAATCATTAAATATGTTTGCTTCCTAACTTTCAAAAGTTGTCCTTTCTGGAATCAAAACCAGAAAGTAGTGTCTATTGACAGCCACATGAGCTAAGTTCTTGGGTCCAACTAAGACCCCCTCTGATGACCTCAACCCCAATGTGAACACTATGCTATCGTGATGTACCTTCTTCTAGAACTTTCTCGAGTTTTCTTTCATTCCTTCCCACCTACAAAGAAGGAATGTTGCCAAGGTAAAGTGGCTTGAGTAAGAAGAGAATTTTGAAGGACTCATAATTTTTCCCTTAATCCCTACTCTGAGATCACCTTAGTAGAGAAATTAAGAGTCCAGACTGCTGGATTCCTCTGATAGCGCTCTTGCTGCCAGACACCCTTCCAGTACCTGTCACCATTATGGTTCCCATCAGCTAGCACAGGCAAGTCAACCTACTTATTTCCTAATCATGTATCAAAAAGAAAATCTAAAATCAAGAGTGAATAACTTATCAGTTTTATTCCAAACCAGTGAAGAAGATGATATCGGAACTCATGACCAACGTGTTTCTTGACTCACCAATGAAGGGAGAGACAAGTTGCCTCATCTCTCATTTAAAATAACTATTTATCCTCAAGTTGCTTTTATAAGGACTCCAGAATAAAGAGCATCCTGACAGTTGCATAATCATTTGGAGTGGGAGAAAGGGAAAGTCATGTCCTGTAAGGGTGGGTGGGAAGCAATTAAGAAGCGAAGGATGGGTGGAGCGGATGGGGTTTAATCATGGAAGACACTGCATGGGTTGTGAGGAAACAGTGGCTCCTTGGGCCAATAGATCTGACTCAGTCCCAGAAAACAGGTCATTATCAACTCTGTCTTTGCAAAGGAGAGGTTGAAGCCACAAATGAATATCCAAACTCTTGTTAACAAGTGGACTGGATCTTCATATTTACATACATACATATGCATATGATTTCTTCAACGCTGTGTATAACACCCTATCCTGGGAGCTTTGAATATATTTTCTCATTTAACTCTTATAAGAGTCCTAAAATAAAAGCATTACCCTTTTCATTTCGGGATAGATGTAAATAAAGCTTGGAGAAATTAATTAACTTATCCCAAAATCACAAAACTCAGGCTGCCAACCCCGATCTTTCTGATCCTAAAGCCTTAAACACAGATAGGAACATATCCCACAACTGTCAGGGCAGTGGCAAACGTGTATTTTCACAGAGAAATCTGATGTGTATGTAAACACACAGATTTCACCACTGCATGCTTCTAAAGAGGAACATTTTTTAGTGATGGTGGTGTTCATATCTATGTCTTCAAAGCATAGAAAGCAGAGCTCTGGATATCCAATAAGGGTGTGTTTTACTTCTATATAAATATTTCAGTGAGGAGTGATTGATTGTAATAGTAACAAAAACTGATAGAGAAGGTACAAGCTGCAATGAGATTTCTCCTCCCTCTGTTACCCCAATGATTCTGTGCACAAAGTTAACTGTTTCAGATAGCTTCGGGATGTGTCTGAAATGTGTGATCTGTTAAAGAACCGTGAGACTGTCACACTCTGCTCTGCTATCACGTTTCATGACACGTGTCCTGAAAGGCATGTTAGTCAGTGTTCCGTGACTGTTATAAAATGTCAGGGACAATCAAGTGAAAATGGAAATGATTTGTGTGGATTCATGGTTCTAGAGGGTGAATCCGCTATGAATGGGCCACGTTGCTCTGGGCCTGTGGCAGAAACGCATGGCCCAGGAAGTCCATTCACCAAGACGTGAGAAATCGAAGAAAGAGCAAGGGACTAATGTCCCCCAAGGACACATACGGAAGGGACCTTAATCTCTATGTTCAGTGACAGAACAGGTTCTATTTTGTTTACCACTATATTCACACTCCCAGCTCCCCAACACAGACTAAGTGAGTAATTAAATTACCCAATTTCAGCAAATAATTCCTTTCCAATCTCCCCCTCTAATACTTCACTAGAGTTGACTGTTAAGTATCAGAGCAAATAACATGCTTAAAAATTCTATGGGTTTCTCAACATTCAGGGATTTTATACACTTCATAAATCGATGCCACAAGCTACCCACTTCCTTCTGTCTCAAGCTTAATCAATTAAAAGAATTAGAACGCTATCTTTATATATTTCAAAAATCACTTTATCATGTTTTAATTTTTGAGTTTTTAATTAATAAATATCACACTGGTATTAATTATTTAATCAATATCACATATGTTTTTAATTATTTCTGGTTTTACCTCTGAAAAAATGATTGAGCACACAATCACACCTCATCCCTGAGGAACCCCAGTGGATGCCAGGGACTGTGGTGACAATGAACCCTGAGTGTCCTGTTTTATTGTCTCCATGCTTACCTGTGATAACACCTAAATTTGTAAATTAGGTACAGTAGGGTATAACTAACAATAACCCATAATAAAAACAGGACAATGATAACAACATATACTGTGATCAAACTTAAATGAATGTGTAGTGGGTAGCCATTCCAGCTTTGACCTGGAAGTTCCAACCCCCATTGAGGCTTCGCCTACAAGGTGGGGCCAAGAGAAGACCCTGAAGACCCGAGATCTGGATGGGCCGGCTCTCTTGGTTCTTGGACCCTGGACGCTGGAGGTAGACCGAGCAGAGTTCTCCAGAGAACACCGCTCCGACTGCGCCACACCTTTCCCAGACCCTGTAGCCTATCCCTTCACTTGTAAGTTACCCCAAAAATAAGCCTCCCTTTTAACTACGTGGAGTGGCCTTAATAGTTTCACCAATATGAATGTGCTTTCGTTCTTTCGAAATACCTTTTTCAGGTCACAGTGGATGAAACCCGAGAGATAAAGGGATAGACGGGCAAAGGGATGACTGAGATGGATGGGAAGTGGTGGCAGGGATGGAGAATGCCAAGCGGAGAAAAGAGTAGTAAAAGCTACAGCCCGCGATTGGGATGTGTCAGTGCGATGAGCAGACTTGGTCCTCACAACCTCCCAAAGTTGCAGGCTTTGGAAATGCAAGGCAGCTCCAGAAGCCACCAGACAGAGCAGAGCTGGCAACAGGACTGGTGATAACTTGGATGGAATTTTAAGTGCCTTCCACGATTCCTAGTGCACAGACATTCTCCATCCTCAAGTCTGAACCGAATAGGAATGTTTACTGCCAAGGAAAGCTGAATCTCAACTCCCCACCCCGCCCCCGAGCATAGCCAAAGACAGAGGCAAGGTACCACTTCGGAAAAATGAAATTGATGATAATCTGGTGAGTTATACATCCTCGTAGGAAACCATGAAATTCTTCCTGAGAAAGCAGATGGATCAAGAGAAGGCAAGTATAGAGGCAGATACTTGGGGGAAAAGAGAAAAAGGCTAGGTTTTGTCTTAGCCGCTGAAAGCTGGCAGCTGGGCAGTGCTATCCACACAGAGAGAGTTTCTGCGAAGCTTTCTGGGCTCCACTCATAACTGCAAATGGATAGGCAAGGCTCTCCAACTAACCAAGGGAGTCTTTCCATATGAAAAACAGCTCAAAACAAACAGGAAAGAGCAGGGAGCTGACTTGGACATAGACAAAAATATGACAAGGAATAAACTTCACGAAACAAAGTATTTGAATCCTTTTAGGAAATTTAGATGATAATATAAAATAAAACTGGGAGATTAGATTTTTGAATGTTACTCATTGTATGTTATATATAACCTTATATATTATGTAGAATGTGCATGTAAATACAACTTACCTAGGAGCATTACTGGGGATCTACTAGTACCTTGCATATGTTAAACATGAAGAACAAGGGCCGAGGCCACAGCCCCTATGAATAACCAGAAAAAAATAAAGATTTCTTGAAATAAAAATGATAGCAGGACCAGTCCACAGAAGCATTTTATGACAAAAATCAAAGATGGTCCCAGCAAGCAGAACAAGAAGAAAAGGGATTAGAACATGGAAAAGAAAGAAAATAAAACGATCCTGATGCATACTGTCTGGGTGCCATGAATCAGTAAAATCCAACATAGAATGTCAGCTGACCTGTGGTGATATTGTGTTCCCCAAAATACATTGTGCACCCTAATAAACTTATCTGGGATCAAAGAACAGAACAGCCACTAGATATAGAGGCCAGAAAAATGGTGGCACACATGCCTTTAATCCTAGCATTCCAGTGGCACAGATCCGTCTGGATCTCTGTGAGTTCAAAGCCACACTGGAAACAGCTAGTTGTGGTAACAAGAGTCTTTAATCCCAGGAAGTGATGGCAGGAAGCAGAAAGATATTAAAGGCGTGAGGACGAGGAACTAGAGTCTGGTTAAGCTTTTAGGCTTTTAGCAGCAGTTCAACTGAGATCCATTTGGATGAGGACTCAGAAGCTTCCAGTCTGAGGAAACAGGATCAGCTGAGGAACTGGCGAGGTAAGGCGGCTGTGGCTTATTCTGCTTCTCTGATCTTCCAGCATTCACCCCAATACCTGGCCTCAGGTTTGATTTTATTAATAAGACCATTTAAGATTCATGCTACACTGACCTCTTTTGCCTATTCACTTTTTAGCAAAACTCCTTAGAAGGCTTGTCTACGTCGACTCTTCCCTAGCCCTTCCTGCCCTTCTTAATCCACTCATCTGGCTGCCTCCTCCACCACACCACTAACACTATTTTCGCTGTAAGTAGGCGGTTCCCAGTTCTCATCCTACTCTGCTCTCTGTGGGACTTGGCAAAGTGGGGCATCTCCTCCTCCTTGGAATTCTTTCCTTGTCCCACTGTGGTACACAACATTCTTGCTTTTCCTTCCATTTCACTGGCCAATTTTCCCAGTCTCTTGTGCTCCTCCTTAGAGAGCTTGGCTATCTGTCCAAAAGGGCAATGCCTTTGAAAGCAGCCCTTAGATCTCTTTAGAACACACACATACAAACACACACAGGCCACCACGCACACACACACACACACACACACACACACACACACACACAAAAGCTATCTTGTCCAATCCAACAGATATATGAACCACCAATATCTCTTGACTTCCACATCTGTAAGGCCAGACCGCATGCCTCTCCTGAAAATACAGATCTACATGTTAAAGAGAGAGCTCCATGTTTGAGTGTGTTCTGTGGCCATCTGACACTGCCAATGTCCAATTCCAGACTTGACTTCGCACCCCAGCTTCTCTCCCTCCGCTCAAAAATAAAACCAGCTTCTCCCATACGTCTTCCTCATTCTCTGTTTGGCATCTTACTTTTTCAGGCTTGAGCCAAAACCCTGGCGGCATCCTTGCTTCCTCTTTCTCTCACAGCTTCAGTACTGTCTGGTCTACAAATCATGACCGCTCTGTCCTAGGCACACGTAAAGAAATCCAGTACACTCCCCGATCCCCGCTGCCACTAACGTGATTCAAGTCACCATTTCTTTCCCCACTTTCTACAATAGCCTCAAATAGCAGCCTGCCTCTGCCTCTGCCTCTGCCTCTGCCTCTGCCTCTACCTCTGCCTCTGCCTCTGCCTCTGCCTCTGCCCTCCTTTGGCCTATTTTCAATAAACCGGCTAACGTGATCTCAAAAAGACAAGAGGTCCGATCATGTTTCTCCTCTGATCAAAACCTTCTCATGTCCCCTTTCCTAGTGTCACCCTGGGCATGCTCTGCATCCCGGTTGCTTTTACCCTCATGCCCTGGATGGTCCCATAGCCTCTTTTCACTACAGTCACTGGTTTTTTTTTTTTTTTCACTATTCGTTAAGTGCATCTGTGCTTTGAACTTGATATTTCCTGCCTGGAAAGCATCCCCTAGGGAGCCCCAGTCCCTGCGCTCTCACCCAAACCTCACTTTCTTAATGAAACACTTTCTGGCCACCGTCTCTAAAAGTGCCACATCCACATCACACACACACACACACACACACACACACACACACACACTCACACCACTTCTTGAGCTTTGCTCGCTTTTGCTAGCATTCATCACCACCTAAAGCACTTTTAATTTTGCCTGTTGAACTTTCTATCTCCGCTACTAGAATGTGCACACTCCAGAAGGGCAGGACTCTTTCCTCCTGTGTTGCTTATCCTGTCCTCAGAACCTGGAAGAATACAGAAATGTGAAAAGGGAGTTTGCATGCTGCATGAAACAATCCTGAAACTGAAAAGCAGAAAACTGTCCAAGAAAAAATACTGAAGAAAATGTCTTAGAACTCAAGGCCCCTGACATTTTGTTGACTAAGCTTGAGCTAAGACCAACATCATCTTAAATGTTACGGACTCCTTTCGAAGGTACTAAACGTTTCTGAGACAGGGTAACTAGCAATATACAAAGAATCAGGGTTTGCTCTGATACCAAACTTCCTACTAGCAATGTAACCAATTAGTAAAAAGTAAATATTATATAATATTTATATTATATAATTATATAATATGTAATTATAATATTTATATAACATAATAATGATATAATAGTAAATATTATATAATAATATAGTAAATATTATATTAAAATATATAATAAAAATCTTATATAATAATAAAATATTAAATTATATATTGTGTTAAATATAATATAAAATAATGATAAAGAATAAATAAATAATCGTACCTTTCCAATCAAAAATTCCTCATCCCGGACTGGGGATGCATCAAAGTTGGTAGGATGCTTGTCTGGCATGCAGGAGCCCCTGAATCTCACCCTCAGAATCACATACATAGTGTTGTCTATTGGTAATCCCAGCACTTGGGAGGTAGAGGCCGGAGGATCAGGAGTTCAGTATTGTCCCTGGCTAAGTAAAGAGTTTGAAGCAAGCTTGAGCTACGTAAGACCTTGTCACAAAAAAACGGAAATAAAATCCACATCTAAATAAGTAATTTAAATATCAAGGCCTTTAAATATAAAGGCCGTCTCAGGCATTTAAGGTTTGTTGTTTTTGTTTTGGTTTTGATGGAAGTTCAGGATTTAGACCAGTATGAGAGTATGTGTCCAGCATAAGGGAAATACTGAGCTGGATGTCCAGCACTGCAAAAACTCAATACATTTAAAAGTTGTAAACTTTTATTCCAGCTCCAAGGAATCTAACACCCTCTTCTAGCCTCTATGGGTACTATACACATGTATACACACACACACACAAACACCACATACACACACACACACCACATACACACATATACACATATACACATACACACCACACACACACACACCACACACACATACACACACACACACACACACACACACACACACCAGATAAACAATTTAAAAGGTAAAATGTTAATTATTTCCCAGACATCTTTTTTCAGGAAGCTTCTAGAAAACGTACTTTACCAACACAAGGCAATAGACCAAGAAAAAGAAAAGCATTGGATTTCAGAAGCAGACAGTCTAAAGAGGGAACAGAAAGAATTAAGAGAATAGTGGGGACGGAAGTTTTAAGAGGATAACCTGTTCAAGCTGGAACAAGACAGGGCAAGGCTACAGCAACAGTCTGAGCACAGAGTGAGAACTATCAAATTTCTTGACAGCTTTCCTCCACACTCTGGAAAAGCTGAGCCTCATAGAAGGGTCAAAATGCTCAGAGCGTATTGTTAAAAGAGAAGAAACAAACAAACAACAACAAGGCAGACAGCGAAATAACCACATTGTGAGTTCGGAACGGGATATCCTCTCACTGGACTCACAGAGGAAGTAGTTCTCGTTTCTGAGTTGGTAATCTGGCCCATCCAGTAGCTACTGAGAATGAGGAACCTCTTCCTCTGAGGTTTGAACCTCATCTCATCCAGCTTTGGTAACCAGAACCAGAGATTGGACACCTTAAGTTTTTTGGTCCAGCTCTCCAACAGGAAAGTCAAGTGGAAGGACTTGACATCCCCAGAGCAAATGACTGGTCAGCTCCTGGGAGTGGCAGCCCAGTCTGGGTTATCAACAGTGGCAGAGTAAACAGGGAAACTGGTGCCCAGCTTAAAAAGGAAACCAATGTAGAACAAGAGTCAGGCGAGCTGAATTCTAACTTTTTATCATGACATAGTCAAATAATGTCTAAATTTTAAAAATCAAGAAAATGATAAAATATAGATACCTACATAAATGATAAATGATAGACACATGAAGCATAAATGAGATAGAAAGATAGATAGATGATTAGAGACAGATGATAGATAGATGATAGATAGATAGATAGATAGATAGACAGATAGACAGATAGAAAGATAGGTGATAGATAGATAGATAGATGATAGATAGATAGATAGATAGACACATACATGCATACATACATACATAATAGATAGGTAGATAGATGATAGGTAGATAGATAGATGATGATAGATAGATAGATAGATAGATAGATAGATAGATAGATAGATAGATGATAGATAGGTAGATAGATGACAGGTAGATAGATAGATAGATAGATAGATACATAGATACATAGATACATAGATACATAGATACATAGATAGATCAATAATCATAAATATCTAAGAGGTTAAATGAATATTTCATTGATTTCCTTTAAAGAATATCATATTTGCCAAGAAGGAAAAGAACATGGCATGGATATTCTTGTAGCATGTGTTGCATGATTAATATGTTATAATTTTTCAATGAAGTTAAGAATAATGTTGAATGCCATGGCCTCTTGGCAGAGATGGTAGTATAGACATGGATGCTAGAGTTAAGTCAGGAAAAGGAGATTAAAGGGATTATAAACCATACTAATGACGAATTTCTGTTTCAGAAAGAGTCTTCTAGCAGAGAATGAATTAAATGGAGAAAGACCTGGTATGGGATCAGAGAATTCCTGCTATGGAATATTCAAGTAAAAAGATAGAGGTTGAAGAGTTAGTTCAGTGGTTAGGAGCACTGGCTGCTCTTCTGGAGGACCTGAGTTCAATTCCCAGCACCCATATGGCAGTTCAAAATCATCAGTAACCCCAGTTCTAACAGAACCAATGCCCACTTCTAGCCTCCACAGGCTCTGCACACACATGGTACATACACATTCCACATAAAATCAAACTTCAAAAAAAATTAAGAATACAGTCAATGAAAGATAGAAGGTCTGAACAAAGTATTATAGAAGCAGGAAGAAGAAAATGAACCCATCAACTGGTAGGACCCAGAGAACAGTTGATATCAAGTCCTATCACGAGCCATAAGAGGAGTAAAGGTTGAGAGGAACCAGCAGATGCCACTTGTCCTTCAGAGAAACCTGCATATTATTTCACTTTACCAGCATATTATTTCACTTTGGGGGAACATTCTATGCCTTCTCCCTCTGCAATGTAATATGAAGCATCCAAAAAGATGTTTCTGTTGTTTAAAAATAAAAATCTGTGATACATCCTTCCAACTTTCAGTCACTATCACGTCTTGAATATCTGAAGGGACATTTATAATTATTACAATGCTGCCTTTTCTAAATTGCTAAGTGGGAGTAGGTTCCTGTGAAGTGACCTCTTAACGGAAGAAATATTCTTAAATGCTAACTCCCCCTTAAGTGGCATTTCTTTCTTTATTAAAAAAATGTCTTGCTGTTATCCATATTGAGAGTCTGACCTACCCATCTCATGACGTCAGTACTTCCCTCTTCTGTAACCAAGAATTAGCTGCTTCTTTTATTCCATTGTGTACACTGCCAATAAGTTTCCCTTCTAACATTTTGCTTCAGTCCTCTTACTCATGACTTACAAAATCTTTTGGGAGTTTCCTTCCATGTAAAATAAATATGCATGTCTTGTATAATGTATGGCTGATGTCAATATTACTATTAAACATTTCAATGAGCTACAGAGGAAAGCATTGTGATGGTCCTCATACCACACACACACACACACACACAAAATGTCAAAGGGAAAGCAAGGATTTCAGAATCAAATCTGAATATTTTTTATTATTATTATTATATGTGCATTGGTGTTTTGCCTGAATGTATATTTGTGCACCCATGTGTATGTCTGAAGTCCAGAAAATGGCACTGAATTCCTGGGAGTTGCAGGGGAGTTACAGACAGTTATGAACTACCATAAGTTGCTGGGGAATCAAGCTCAGGTCCTCTGGAAGAGCAACTGGTGCTCTTAACTGCTGAGCCATCTCTTTTGCCCCCTACACCGAATACTTTTCCTTTTCTCTTTTCTATCCACCTTCAAATGCTGCATACTCTTCTTGATAAGTTAAGTATTTTTAAGTGGAGATATCTACTAGGATCCTTAGTGATATTTATGTGCAGGATGCATTTACATGTAATCCATATACACTTTGCATTTTTTTATATTTGTTTGCTTGGAGAGGAACTCAAATCCTTAAACGCATTCCTAGCGGGAAATACTGCAGGGCAGGAGATGGGACGATTCTCTCCACACTCAGCTCCTTCTCTCAGTCTTGGATGGCTTGTCTACTCATAGGTCAGCTGGCTGTCCCCTCAGACCACCATAGGTCAGCTGGCTGTCCCCTCAGACCATCATATGTCAGCTATCTGTCCCCTCAGACCGCCATAGGTCAGCTGGCTATCCCCTCAGACCATCATATGTCAGCTATCTGTCTCCTCAGACCATCATAGGTCAACTAGCTGCCCCTCAGACCAGAGGTTCATTCCTCTTCCTCCACATGCTCTTTTTGAGAAACATTACCAACGATTCCTCTAAATATTTAGCACTCATGACACATAACAAATCTAATAATTAATAACAGCACACCGTGAGTCATTGCTTATGTTTGTGGCATACCTGGTTACTAGGCAACCCTAGAACCCTACATCTTAGGCATCCTCCCATTCTGTATATCATCTTTATTAGATCTCACCATGTAGATACTTAATAAGTATTTGTTGATATGAAACAAGCATTTTACTTTCCATAAAACTGTGTTATTCAAGTACTTATTAAACCCATAGTATGCCAGGGCCTATCATGGAGGTGGGCAGGCAGAAGGGTTCCCCACCCAAGGTGGGGAGAGAACTTTTTGGAAGGGGCACAGACTCATAAAGAAGTAAGTTCAGAAGACGTGAGAAAAGGTCCATCCTCCGGGAGATGTTTAAGACACGTAACAGAGGACTGATAGAACTGTTCTGTGGGTTGCTGCTGAGCCTCAGACCTGAACTCAACTCTCTGAGTTCAATACCTGGAATCTGCACAGTGGAAAGAGAGGACAGTGGACTGACTCAAGTTGTTTCTCTCTCTCTCTCTCTCTCTCTCTCTCTCTCTCTCTCTCTCTCTCTCTCTCTCTCACACACACACACACACACACACACACACACACACACACACACGAATAATTGAGACACACTAAAAATGAGATTAGTGGCCTGGTGGCTAAAAACATTAAGGAAACTGGGGATGAGGATAGCGGACTAAAAAGAAACTGATTGGCTGGGTGGTGGTGGCGCACACCTTTAATCCCAGCACTCGGGAGGCAGAGGCAGGCGGATCTCTGTGAGTTCGAGGCCAGCCTGGTCTACAGAGCGAGTTCCAGGACAGCCAGGGCTACACAGAGAAACCCTGTCTTGAAAAACAACAACAAAAAAGGAATAACTGTCACATATCCCCTCCATCAAACTGGCCCAAAGACGAAGCAGCCTGTTAGATCAGCATAGATCACATTAATTCTGACCACTCCAAAAGGTGGGTTATTGGTACTGATGTTCCCAAAGAGGTAATTTAAATTATATTAAAGACTACAGAAAGACTTAGAGATTTCACTGAAACATTGCTTTCTTTATCTTAGAACTGGGAACAGATAATTAGACCAATTTCACTGGAAATAAATCCTTCATGTTCTTTAATTTGAATAGGTTTTGAATTTATTATCCCTTATTAAATTACTTTACAAGTTAATGTTATCTAAGTAGACTGTTATTGGTAGATTTCCTTTGCATAAAAACATCATTATCTTTCTTCTAAAAATATTACTTTTTTTAAAAAAATGTTCAGTATAATAAGCTTTGCAGAGGCCAAGGGTGTAGACCACTGAGAGAGCACTTGCCTACTATATGTCAGGAGTGGAGTTCCACCATGGCAAGGGAAAGATTAAAGTAGGCCACATCTCGTCAAATGTAAGCTAGAGTTTGACTTGGATCATTGCCATTTCTTGATGCTTAGAATAGTCTGATA
Source organism: Peromyscus nudipes (assembly GCA_902168325.1). NCBI lineage: Eukaryota > Metazoa > Chordata > Mammalia > Rodentia > Cricetidae > Peromyscus > Peromyscus nudipes. Next base: position 21,139 of record CABHPH010151812.1, on the reverse strand, counting down.
TACAATAAGTACATAGTAAATGGTGCATAAGCGCCTCCAAAAACATGTAAGGCTAACTATGGATAAGATGACCATGTACAAATTATGTGTAGTTTGACATGCGTCAAAGCACAGGTAAATTACAGGAAGACATGAGAGAACAAAGGAGAGTGGATGATTGGGGCTGGAGGCAAACTCACAATAGCTCCAAAGAGGGATTACATCTTTCCCATGGTTGATGACAACTCAGATGTCACCCACTCCCCTGACCCCACAAGTAAATCATTTCCATTTGCCTCCCAAGTCCATCAGCCCGTTCCCAGGCCACATCCAGACAGTAATTTCTATGACTCAACTAGGCAAGATTTATCATTTCTCTGCATTCTTGTGGTTTATTGTTCGTGGAAACAATAGAGCATTTTACACAGTGATCCTTTCTTATCTGAGTTCACATTACTCAATTTATTTGCCCAAATGAATCGCAAATATTTTCACCGAAAATTCAGTCTAAAAATTTTTTAATGCTTTGTTAAATAGTCACAAAATGCCTCTGAAGATGTTCCAACCACACAAAATTGTAGGTAAGAGGACGAGTCTTAGCACACCTCCAGGTTTTCTTTGTTTAAACTAATTATAATTGTTTTCTCTGTGGTGGACAGGAAATGCTTTTGAAATGTTTTTAAAAAGAAACTATAAATTAGATGAATCAAAGATGTCTAGAACAGCCACCCGTCTGAAAAGAAAGTGAAATGTAAACACACATGGAACCAAACTTGACTGTGTATGGGCTGCTATTGCACACAATGATCTTTTTTCTAACATTGTCCTTTTGGGGGGTTCTGTTACGGCTCCTGCATCGGTCAGACTTTATGTCACTGGACAAAAGCACCCGAGAACAGTAGCTGAAAGGAAATAAAGCTTTGTTTTGGCTTATGGCGTTCGTTTTATATTTTAGTCTGTTTGACTAGCTCCATTGCTGGGAGGAGGCTGGGATACCACAAGGGAATGAATGTCTGCTCACCTCACATTGGTCGGGATGAAGAGAGAAAACAAGAAAAGGAACAGCCCAGGGACAAGGCATACCTTCAGAGACGCCTCTCAATAACACAATCAGAACCACTCCTCGGCTCTCACCATTTGCAATAACCTTTTCAATCACGACTTCAGCAATCGATTTAAACACTAGTTAGTTCAAGATCCTCATGATGCAGTCGCTTCTCCAAAACCCATCAGCTGGCAGCCGAAGTCTTTAGCACTTAAGTCTTCAAGGGACTTTTCAGATACAAAGCCTAACATTACTTTTATTAAAATCTAAAGAAATACATTAGTGTCCTGGCATATTAGTTAGTAACCACCAAGGCCTACAAAGGACCATCATGTTAAAATAGAAGGCATGGAACATCCTCAAGGATGGTGGGGTGGGGAGGGGCAGAGGAGATGGGAAGGGAGGAAGGAATGGATTCGATAAGGAACGAAATTTAAAAACAAGTCCAAACGAAAATAAAACTCTGAAATTACAACCCTAAATGTGGACGATATCCATGGCTGCAAAGTACTGTGTGAAGAACTAGGGCTGTATATCCAGGCACAGATGAATTTAAATACTGTCACTGTCCTGATGTTGTGTGCGTATAAAGTAGGCACAGGGCTCCGGAAAGATAAAAACGAAAGGAAAATGCCTTGTGGGGAACATGGACGACAGCATGTGCTCAGCAAATGTTAGTTTCTTCTCCCTCTTTTATGGGCAGCGCAATGAATCTATGTTTGCACCAAGTGTGTGTGCAGGTGGCTGGTGAGATTTAAGGGTGGGCAACAGGTCATAATTTGAAGAAACAAGTAAAGCAGCTTCCACTGACAGTGAGGTTGAAATTGAACAGTTTATAGACATCACAGGCAAATCTTCAAGAGCGATGAATCTGAGCTATTTGGGAAATAAGCTTCACTTCATTTCCTTAAAAGGGGAGGAAGGCAGAGGCACAAGAGTGTGATATATAAAAGAGAATTTCTATGGATAGCGTAAAGGCAACTGAAAACTAATACTTTTAAACAAAAAAACCAAGGCTCTTAGGGAAATATAATAGGAAGATTTAAGGTTATATATAGCCATAACGATGACAAGGGAAATCACTGATGATTCCATGAAGACTGAGCTCTTGCTGCTGATCAAAGTATGCATACAGAAGGAAAGTCTTGCAAGTGGGTTAGGTTTTTTTTTTTTTTTTTTT
>CABHPH010151812.1:0-14216 GCA_902168325.1 Peromyscus nudipes | reverse complement strand
CCCAGGATGATCTTGGCACCTATCACGTACCAGGAACTCAGTTAATGCTGGCAGAACACGACGGCGTGATGGTGGCCATTGGCAGCAACGGCGCTTGTCACTAAGAGACTCCTGAGAGCTTTGTGCTTTCTTTGCTCTGACATCTAAAGAAAATGGAAGACTCCTTTTGTTCAGGCTGTCTGGGATCTTTTTCAGGAGGTGTCTCAGGGAAAAGTTTCAGCGTTTCTGCATTCTTTTCAAACTGCCTTCCTACCTAATCTTCCAAGCGGCAGGCATGGCCGTGGCAGTTCTGTTTCGGAGCGGCAATTTCTATGGCATCCCTTTTGAGATAAATTTTTTTTTTGTGGTTCTGTAAAGAATACAATAAAATCAATTTTAAATATTAGATGAGATATTAGAACTAAGGAAAAATTTCTAATTCATCCTTTGCAATTCACCTTAGGAAAAATCTTTTTTGATTTCTCCCTCAAATTTGATCAGTTTTCATTGGTGTAATTTTTTTTAACAAATTGGACCTTCCATTCCTTTCTTATTCATTCATTTTTAGTCATCCAGTTTCCCATTTCAATGCATTACTTTTAAAGAAAACAGGCAGATGGTGCCAGGGAATGGTGACATGTTTCCCAAACTGAGTTCTTGATTTCATCCATAGCTGTGGAAGGGCGAACTATAACCTGAGTAAATTCAAAACATCTGATTGTTACAGCATTGAGATTGGCCAGATCGCAATCAACTGGAACTTCCTCCTCCCTAATTTTAATTCCATTTGAGAACTGCCCGTGATAATTTGACCCAGGTCTCTCCACAAAGTAACATTATCTCAGCGTTTACAATTTCGTTAACCCCATGTGATTACCAGAAGGATCATGCCAAGCCCCCCACTGATTGCTCTGGGCTGGGATGGTTTTCTTTGCATGGCTTCAGGATGCCTTGCTTGTATTAAACGTGGAAGATGCAGTGTGACCAGCACAAGCAGATGCAATGCCTTCGCAGAGAAAGTACCATGAAGGGGTCTCATTTAAATCACACTGCGCAGCAGAACCGCAGTACTGATTAATAATTAAAAATTAAAAATCAAATCACGAAGTAACTGAGAAATTACTTTGAATACATTCAAGTAAAATTACGAATCAAGAGTCATATTAAAACTTAGAGGAAGCTGACTTATCTGATTGAATAAATACTTTCATAGCCTATTCTCATAACCAGACATGGAAAAATCTTAAAATTAAATCTGATAATTACTTTTCAAACCTAATCTAGTGCTCCCAATAATAAAGTACCAAGTTTTAGATTAATCACTTCTCTAGTCCTAAGGAGCTAATGAAATCTCAAACTCACAACAGTGGTGTTTTTTTAAAGAGACCTGAGTCAAATCATAATGGGACTAAATATAGAACTAAAGTCACATTTTATTAAGATCATCACATATTTATGGTATGTCTAAACATTATGCTAAACCTAATTTTGTTTTGGTCATTGGTGTGAGGAGAAATATTTAGGATAAAAGATCCAGTCACTGGAGAGATGTCTAGAACTTTCTTCTCCCTCAGGTTTTGTTTTGTTTTTTTAACTCTGAAAATAACTTTCTAATTCTTCCTTGAATAGCTTTTGAAAACAGTAATGGGAATAAGATAAATTTCTAAAATTTTAGAAGAGAGTGTTTAGAGGCTCTGTGAACTTGGAAGGACAGTGTAGCATGAAAAATCAAGCCCTGCCTCTTGTAGCAGTTGGGAATATCTACACTGTAGTTTACATGACACAAATACCATTGTCTCCAGGATGGTGGGCTATGGGGAGTTTCCTGTCCTGTCTCAAAAAACAAAACCAAAAGCAGGAAGACAGGGTAATGATGGCTCATATCTTGTATGTAAAAGTATTTGTCAAATAGATGGATAATCATATACCTAATAACATAAGAGGTGACGTTAATTCTCTAACAGTGTCTTTCATATTCAGGGAAGGTGAACGATGGCCTTACTAGCCATAGTTACATCAAGAAAAGCATATGAAGCCAGGGCGGTGGTGGCGCATGCCTTTAATCCCAGCACTCAAGAGGCAGAGGCAGGCAGATCTCTGAGTTCAAGGCCAGCCTGGTTTACAGCATGAGTTCTAGAACAGCCAGGACTACATAGAGAAACCCTGTCTTGAAAAAAAAAAAATGAAAACAAGAAAAGCATAGGAAAGCATCATGCTGTGCACCTTAAATATATTCAGTTTACAGTCTTGGGAGACAGCTTGGGGGGAGTGGTGGTTAAAGGATCCCAGAACCCTTGAGAAGCCAGACAGAGTGTGGCATGTCTGTAATTCTAGTGCTCATCCATGGAGGTGGACACAGAGGAATCTATAGAAGCCTATGTGCCAACTAGCCTGTCTTACATAGTGGCTAATCAGAGATCAGTCTCAAACAAGGTAAAAGGTGAGAAATGACACCCAAAGTTGTCTTCTGGCATCTACACACTTGTGCCTTAGTACACACATGTGCGCAAACACACACCCAAAGATCAATATACGTGTATACATGTGTAACTTTAAAAGTAATTGAATATATATTTATGGAGCGCTTTTCCACACTGGGCTCAGTAATATGCACTATGGAATAGGTACAAACGTGTGCACAAAAGAAATCCTTGTCCTGTTGGAGTTTGTTATCTACTTGGGTAATACAAGTAGGGAGGACAATATGGAAAGGGTTGGTTGGTGATAAACGTTTGATACAAAAATTAAACAAAGAAGGCACATTAGAGGTGTCAGGTGTAAGTACTGCCTGAGCTGTGTATGTTCAGCCAGTGGAAGAGTGGGATAAACATAGCAGATAGAATCAAGAGGAGATGGAATTTAAAACACGCTAGCCATTATGAGACGCACACTCTGTGTGTGATGGAGAACCATCGATCGGGAGGTTTTTGAGCAGAGAGCCCTCTCACACTATAAGAAGACTGGTATAGCTGCTGCTATACCAGTTGTGGACAGAATGAAGCAGAGCGGGCACCAAGGCAAGAAAGCCAGTGAGGAGGCTAGTCCAGCTATCCAAGAGAGAGATGGTGAAGTTTCCAGTCTCTATTATTCACTCTGCAATAGGCAATGAAAGAATTGCTTTGTATGTAAAAGTTACATGCCTGATCATCTAATCCTCACAACCCTGCGAAATAAATATTGTTGTCATTTAATAGATGAGGAGACTGAGGCTTTTCCCATATTACTCTGCAAGCAGATGGGAGAGGGAGGCTCAGATAAAGGTCTATTGGCTTCCCCCACTACAGTATCACTCTACATTTTCTTGCGTATCTGCAAAATATTTTATAATAATTAGCATCATTACATCCACGGGTTGCATCAATAATCACATTCAAGGTGAATTTAAAAGAGGAGGAAGTTCTTCCATCCATCTCGGTCCTTTATTTTTCCGTGGATCTTGTACACAAGTCAAAGCAGGTAACTTATTATTTCCTAAATATTTCTTAAACTTTCCCAACCTGACCCTCAAAGCATCGAGTCTGATAACAGATCACACATCACTCAACCCCTGAATGTTTTCAAGCAACCAACAAGTATATGGTTGGCTGCGTCTGTTCATGACTTCACCTGGGGCACTCTTGGGGGAAATCCCAGAGATGTGTATGCCAGACCTCACAAGGAGTTGGCCATATTAAAAGACTATGTACAAGTCTAAAACATTCACCAGTTATACACCAGGCTTCTTGATTATAAAGAAATGGAGTACTAATGAGAACTGGGAATTAATAAAAAATCCTGCTTCTGTGGTTATTAAAAAGCTAAGATTGCTTGGCTTGAGGTACGACTTTTTTTTTTTTTTGGATTGCAGTTCATTTTCACTTTTCTTTGTAACTTAGTAATAAATTCACTAGTGGGGGAACAGAAAAAAAATGGAATGATGAATTAAAAGGTTAGAATTTCAGTCCCCTAGTAAGACTCTGTTGCTGAAGACACCACACATTTGGATGACAGGACGTGGAAAAATCAAGTTGGTACTTGAGAGAAAGCTTCCTCCCTGCTGGCTGCCTTTCATGCTACCAGTCTGGCCAAATCAGCAAGCTCTGGGTTCAGAGAAAGATGCTGTCATAAAACATAACATGGAAAGCCACCAATGTCAACCTCTGCCCTCCACACAGATGTGTACTTACAGAGACAGAGACAGAGAGAAACACACAGAGAGAGACACATACACACACAGACAGGCACACATACAGAGAAAGACACATACACATACACACAGAGAGAAAGACACACACACAGAGACAGGCACACACCACACACACACACACACACACACACACACACACACAAACCACAATACTATCCAAAAAGCTAAAGATAGGAGGTTACTTTTCAGTTCCTCCATTTTCTATGGTACTCTAAATGGTAACAACAGGATTATGGTTGTAAAAGTTCCGTGTCCCTCTTTCTCCGGGCTCCACCATCTGAGTGACAAGGGCTTCGGGTGAGCATTAAAATACGAGCAACAGGTGATATTTAGACACAAAAGCCTGGAAACGCCCCTCTCCATTGAAGACACATCAAGAGACTTAAAGAAAGCAAACCCACTCCCCACTGAAGATTGAAATTCATAGAAAGAACATCTGCTTCCACCAATGACTTTCCAGTGTGGTTTTTGTACTTCCCCTGCGTGTCAGCGCAAAAAGTTTTGGGCTCACTGTCTTGAAAACACCTGGAGACTCAAAGTCTGGGTGGCTGAAGAGAAGAGCCATGGCCGATAACTTCTCACAGGGTGCTTACTCGGTAGAGTGAGGCAATTCTGCAGCTCCTGCCTGAGTCACAAGTAAAAACACCAGGATGGTCTTCGGCTGGCACTGAGGCCGTTTCTCCAGAACAGGACATGCTCCTTCCTTGAGGTGACAGGTTACACACTGGTTGTTTTTTTTTTTTTCATCCCTATTCAAAACATCTCATTTGCTGCCAAACTGTATGTAAGGGAAAGAAGCAAGGCCTGCCCTCAAAGGCTCCTCAGAGACCGAGACCAGAGAATAGCCGGACACACACGCAGTATGAAAAAGCCTAAATTAAACAATGGCTTTACAAGAGTACCTCCCCCATGTGACTTTGAATCAGAGTAAAGGGAAGTTCACAAAAATCAAAGCAGTAAATGGACCTTTATTTGGAAAGTACTCATTAACAAGGCCAAGGCAAGCTTCAAGAACTAGATCTATGAGGAAAAATCCTCCCGGCGTTGAAACCGGGGCTTTGATTCTGACCGGCTCATAAAATAAATAATAATATCCCCTTACAGCTCAGGGTTACTTTCCAGTTTACAAAGCACTTTCCCATATATTATTCCACTTCATCCTCACAACATGCTTCCTAGGTCCTGAGTCCTCACCATTCCCTCCTGTGGTTTGGAGGCTGAGGTGCAGTGAAGAGACAGGCCTCCCTCAAGAGCACATGGTCATTAAGAAGGAGAATGGAGACATCGACACAGGACTTTGCCCTCCCTGCTGTATCCACGCAATTAGTCGACTAATTCAAAATTTCCAAGTTATTTCTGTGTTCACTGGGGAAATTCTCAGAGGACGGTGAGAACATGAAAGATGAAATACACCACACTTGGACAACGGCAACCCTTCAAGCTGTTTTCGACATGCTTTGTGACAATAGCAAGGATTTTAGTCTGGGAATGTAGTAGAGTGTTTACCTAAGATGCGTCAGGCCTGCCTGAGTCACAAGTAGAAATGTTTTCAATTCCAACACCAAAAACAGAGGTCGGGGAGGAAGAGGGAGAGAAGATACTAAGTATATTTTGAAGGCTAACAAAATGCACTGTTTAAGATTAATTTATTTTTATTTATGTATATGAGTGTTTTGTCCTCACATATATATGTGCACCATGTGCCTGCAGTGCCCATGGTGGCCAGAAGAGGGCGTTGAATCCCCTAGAACTGGAGTTACAGACAGAAGCCGTGTGGGTACTGAAAACAGAGCTCCAATGTCTAGAAGAGCAGCCAGTACTCTTAACCACTGAGCCATCCCTTCAGCTCCATAAAATGATTTTTACTTTTGAATTTTGTTAACATTTAACCCCAAAGGCCAAGGATAGAACATGTATGAAAAGCTTTGTTAATAAATAAATAATAAGTAAATAAATAAAATTTCCCTGATCAGTTTATAAGCATGATTAAGTATCTACTAAGAAACTCAATATTATGATGTACCATGGTTGAAAATATGTTAAACTTATGTTGAGTAAACCAGAGTTACTATTTGTTTGTTTGGTTGACTGGCTTGTTGGATGACTTTATTTCCATTTATGAGTGATGATGGAGCAGAGAGCTATGGAAAGAAAGACAATGTTTTTTTTAACTGCCTCTAAGAGACCTAAGCATTTTACTTAGCTACTGAGAACTTTATATGCTTGGGGGGAAAAAACATCAATTTTGTCTTCCTACCCTAGTTCAGAGGCAGCCTTGAAAAGCAGAGCATTGGAAGGAAAGATGTAGAATTCTTAGTTTTAAAAGAGGCACATCACTGTGAAGACTACTGGGTGACCGCAGTTAATTACAGTCTGCAGGAAAGTCCTTTTCAACTCTCAACACTTGAGTGTTGAGATGACATGGAAGAACACAGTGCTTGAGATGCCAATCATTACCTAATGTTCATACCCACTTCAAGGAGCCCTGCTTGGGCCAAATGGCACCCATGTCCTACCCTAATGTAAAATAGCTACCCTACGAAGAACTCATTCATAAGCAAGCAAATTGGACTCCTCTAGACTTCCTCTAGGAAATACAGAAATTAGCCTTGTTAATTGAGATAATAAAATGAAGTTGGTGGGTTAGGAATATGAAGTCAGGGTTGGATCCAATCCAGCAAAAGCTTCATTCAGACAAAAGATAAGGGACCATAGAGCAGCCATAAGAACAGTGAAAACATACCGTGAATGTATGAGCCTAGAAACACAGAGCCAGGGCTTGCTGATTTCACAATTGCTACATTCCTTCCAGCCTCAAAATGTTTTAGAGATGCCCTGGTATCCTTCCGGTACACTGTCTTCTTCATCACCTCCTGAATGCTTTTCCACCCCTTTAGAACAGAAAGCCTTAAATATAGCAACCCCAGAAAAAGGCAGGGCATCATTATAGTAAAGAGGCGGGATTACAAGGGGAAAAAATGTGGAAAAGTTGAAGAGGAAACTAAAAACAACCCCGACGACGACGACAAAGATAAACAGTGAACATGCAATCATAGCCGGGTGAGGCTGGCCAGAGCCCGCAACCAAAAGAAATGAACTAAATCCCGTTTGAAAAGCACAGAGATCCTGGCAGCGAGGAAGGTATTTATGAAAATATGTGCAAAGGAGCAATAAACACTCAAACCACTCGGAGTACGTTCTGAAACAGCCTGGTCTTTCAAAGAACTGAAGAAATGTGATGTTTCCTAATTGAATGGACCTCAAATTACTAAACTCCTTTGCACTGCATTTTCTGCAGTTCCATGAAAGCAATTGTTTTTATAACTCTCGGTAATTTTTATTTTTAAGACAGGGTTTCTCTGTGTAGCCCTGGCTGACCTGGAACTCACTCTGTAGCCCAGGCTGGCCTCAAACTCACAAAGATCCACTTGCCTCTATCTCCCAAGTGCTGGGATTAAAGGCATGCGCCACCACTGCCCGGCAACTCTCAGTAATTTTAAGACCCAAATCAAGTGTGGCTTTACTATCTGATAAGTCGCTGTCAGTTTCCAGCTTTCTGGGTCATCACTTGTTAAAATCCTGGTTATCGGACTCACCAGAGATTTCCTACTTCATGAGTTAAATACAAAAGAAAGAATTGTCTTCCAACAAACACGCAGCCAGTTTTAGTGATATTGGTTATTATCTGTTCTAACATGTATGTTTAAACATTTTGACATATGATATATGCAAGACAGTCTTGGTGGCATATGTCTTTAATCCCAGCACTTGGGAGACAGAAGTAGTAGGATCTTTGTGAATTTGAGGCCGGCCTGGTCTACAAAGTGAGTTCCAGGACAGACAGACCCACATCCTTCTTCCAACAAGGCCACCGGTTCTAACCATTTCAAATAATGTCACTTCCTCTGAGCCTATGGGGGCCATTTTCATTCAAAACACCACAGTGGCCCTTATCACCTAAGGAAGCAATGACCTCTTAAAACTGCTTTATTTTATGCCATCTCCATTACGCCTCTATAGCTGTCCACTGAAAATGAAGACACACACACACACACACACACACACACACACAGAGAGAGAGAGAGAGAGAGAGAGAGAGAGAGAGAGAGAGAGAGAGAGAGAGGAGCTCAAAGGCTCACCCACAAACACACAATTTTGTCTAGTCATTTCTAATTCTTCAAACCTAGTTCAAATAGTACCTACATTGGGAATTTCACTCCCAACTCATCTGGTTCTGATTTAACCCTCTCATCCCCTCAAAACATCATAATGTATAATCTACAATACTGCTCACTCCTCCAGAGGTCCCTGTAAAGGCAGGAACTTCAGTCTAGCACAATACTACATCTACAATGACGGCCCTGTACTGTGGTGATACTTCGTTTGTGCTCTCACAAATAAAGCTTGCCTGGAGATCAGAGTGCGGAGCTAGGTACTAGAGGCCAGGCAGTGGTGGCACACACCTTTAATCCCAGCACTTGGGAGGAGGAAACAGGAAGTGATATGGCTAGGCGGAGAGAGGAAGTGATAAGGCGGGGTGGGGACAGGAGCTTGGCCCCTTCGGTCTGAGGATTCGGTAGAGTTAAGAAGTCTCTCTAGTGGCTGGCTGCTCTGCTTCTCTGATCTTTCAGGTTTACCCTTATATCTGACTCCAGGCTTTTATTATTAAGACCAATTAGGATACACTATACAGGTTCCGTGAATGAAAAAAATAACTGAACTGCTAAAAAGCAGAGAAGCAAAAAAAAAAAAAAAAAAAAAGGAAGCAATCTTAAATATTGAAAATGGTAGGTTCTGCAAATTTCCTGATGTCATTGTTTTCAACAGCTGAATTCCATTGTGTAAATGTTCCATATTTTCTTTATCCATTCCTTGGTTGAGGGACATCTAGGTTGTCTCCAGGTTCTGGCTATTATGAATAAAGCTACTATGAACATACTTGAGCAAGTGCCATTGTGTTATGAGTGAGCATCCTTTGGGTAATGGATAGAACTAGAAAAAAATCAGCCTGAGTAAGGTAACCAGACCCAGAAAGACAAACATGATAGGTACTCACTCATAAGTGGATACTAGCTATAAAATAAAGGATATCTATGCTACAATCCACAGACCCAGAGAGTCTAGGTAACAAGGACTGTTCAAGGGGGGACTCCTGGATCTCCCTGGGAAGGAGAAATAGCAAAGATTTTGTGAGTAGACTGTGGGCAGGTGGGATGGAAATATGAGCAATGAGGTTGGGGGTTTGGGGGGATGGCTCAAGCGAATCTCCCAGAAATCTACAAGGATGACCCCAGCTAAGACATGTCTGCAGTAGCAGATATGTAGCATGAACTGGCCATCTCCTGTGACCAGGCAAGACTTCAAGGGGAGGAATTAGGACACCAACCCAGCCATGTAACCTTTGACCTACAGTCTGTCCTGACTATGGGATGTGCTGGAGTAAGGGTGATACAGAGATTGTGGGAGTGGCCAACCAATGACTGGTCTAACCTAAAGCCCATGACAGGAGAGTAAACCTACCCCTAACACTGCCTGGAGGACCCACTGGCTGGATGACACAGAAACCTAGGATGGAACCAAACATGACTGGAGGAAAAAATGTCAATGTAATGATGCCTAACGATATTCTGCTATACTCATAGATTAGTGCCTAGCCCAATTGTCATCAGAGAGGCTTCATTCAGCAACTGATAGAAGTAGATGCAGACCCACGGCCAAACACTAGACGGACCTCAAGGAAACCTGTGGCAGAGGGAGAGGAAGGATTGTAGGAGCCAGAGGAGTCAAGGACACCACAAGAAAACACACACAATCAACTAACCTGGGCTCACAGGAGCTCACAAAGACTGAACCAACATCCAAGGAGCCTGCATGGGACTGACGTAGCCCCTCGACATATATGTGACAGTTGTGTAGCTTGGTCTTTTTGTGGGACTCCTACCAGTGGGAACAGGGGCTGTCTCTCACTCTTCTGCTTGCTTTTGGGACCCCGCTCCTCATATTGGGTCGCCTTGCCCAGTCTTAATTCATGGGAAGGTGCTTAGTCTTACTGCAACAAGATACGTCGTGTTTTGTTGATATTCTTGGGAGACCTGCCCTTTCTTGAACAGAAACAGAGAAGGGGTGATGATTATGGGGTGGGGACAGAGTGGGGGTTGGGTGTAGGAACTACGGGGAGAGGAAGAAGGGGGAACTGTAGCCAGGATGTAAAATAAGTAGATAGATGGATGGATGGATGGATGGATGGATGGATGGATGGATGGATGGATGGATGGATGGATAGATAGATAGATAGATAGATAGATAGATAGATAGATACTCTCAAACTAAAAACGGTTTGGAGCTGTGACAAGGAAGAATTGTTCATCTCACATTGTCTTAGGAGCTTGGGAACAGATTTATTCAAGACCCGAGTCTCTTAGGAATAGGGTAGGCTGGCCTTCACCAACTCAAAAGTCTGTGAGTGAAATCACTACCTTTGATGCCAATCAAACATGGGGCTGACACGCGCACGCACACACATACACACACACACACACACACACACACACACACACACACACACACACTGCTTTTCAGCTCACTGCTTTGAGCACAACACAGCCAAGGTATAAATACAATTGATGATCTACTGAGGAATTAAAGTAAATAAATTTTCATTTCAGAGAAAGAAATCCACTCTCCAAGCTGCACAAGTGCGAAATTTTAACAGACGATGAAAAATAACTTATCACATGTCAAGGGCCTGGCTTCTGCCGCAGTCTGTTGGGCCATAGCTGAACAGCCTGGCCTCATGATTTAAATGCAAGCCCGAGATATATGCAGCATGCCCGTGGCACTGAGTGAGAGGCTTTCATTCATGCACAAGTCACTGTTGTATAATGTGAACTCCGCATGAGTTCCGTTACTGTCCTTCTGTTACTGTCACGGGAAAGACATCTTGGTGGAGCAACTGGACACCAGAGAAGAAAGGCCTGTTTCTCCATCACCATGGGTTCTTTTCCCATGCTAAGTCACTTGGATTTGAATCAGTGGTCTAAAGTACCAGAGGAGCCCAGAGAAGTATCTACATATAATTGAAAACCAACCGGGAAGAGTCCAAAGTTTTTGAAGCCTAAAGGAAACTGGAGAGATAAGACAATGGGATGGGCTTTCTCAACATAAGGATCAGAGCCCGACTATGTCATGGCTTGTTGCTCGTCCGGGCCACCCTGAAACAAACTGATCAATACAAAATGCTAGATCCTCCAGCTCTGAACTTGAAAATGTCACATTGCTAGGAAAGAATCATCATTCCCTTACTTGTATTATTACAGACAAATAGCATGCCTTTCTAGTCTGAAGCTCACACTTCGAAGGATCACTGGTATGAAATTCTTGGAGATTTTCTGTCTTTTGGGTTCCTGAAAGGATCAAGCAAGATGGCTGGCTGAAGGTAATTGGTGAAGATTTGCTCACAGTTTGCTGGTAGTGGTCACTCTATTCTATTTAGGATAATTGATGCAGAAGTTAAAAAGCAGATTAATGAAGGACTAGCATTAAAACTAGACTACTGGCCAGGCATAGTGGTGCATGCCTTTAATCCCACCAGCTGGGAGACAGAGGCAAGCAGAACTCTGTGAGTTCAAGGCCAGCCTGGTCTACATAGTGAGACACTATCTTGAAAACAAACAAACAAACAGATAACCTAGATGACTTAGTGTTCCTGAATGGGAGCAAAGTACACCTGCTAACTGCAGCAGCAGTGGTCTGTTCCTAAGATCGTACATCCAGATTCCAAGATGAGTATTACGCACGAGTACCATATCTTAATGAGTGTCACAACATATGCCCCTGTGTACGATTCTTGGGCTCACTGCCTTTAGTGAGAGATAAATTTACATGTGATAGATAATAGTCACTGCTTTACTGGACACAAAGGAGTATTTGCAGAAATAACATATTTTCAATGTTTACTCTAGCCCATCCTAACTTCTCTTCAAAATACCTAAGATGATAATGGACAATAATAAAAGACAAAAGTTCTACCTGTATGAACAAAATTAGTAGACTCTCCCAAGAACCTCTCGGATACTCCTACGACATCTAACAGTGGAACTGAAAAATGCAGAGGCCTGTTTGTGCTTCATCTGTTCACACAGAACATCCCAGCCAATTAAAAAGCTGAAGAAAAACCAAATGGAAAGGCCTGGTGGTTCCTTTGCTCTTACTCCGAGCTCTTAGCGCTTGCTTTAGGACCCATAGACTATGGTCTTGCTACTTTTTTGACATTTTGAGACCGCTAAGAATCTATCAACTCTTTCCTCCTGCATCATCCTATATCCATTTGGAGACCAATTCCAAGAAAAATTGTAGAGAACTGAACACTGGAAATCATCCTAGCCGTTTGTCCTTGGCACAGATTTCTAAGTACTCTGATGTATTACAGAAGAGATCCCAAAATAAAGTTCACAGAAGACTAACGTCATGAAATGGCTTTCAAAGGAACCTTGTAGACAAAGAGCTTGGGGGGAAGGATGTATAGCCCTTTCCTGGATGCTCACAGTAACATGTAACAACTTCAAAATATCCTCAGGAAATAAACATAATCAAACTTTTATTCACCATTGCTAGGAAATAAAGTTCTCACATAACTCTTAATTCCCTACATAACAAATACTTTGCAAAGCCATCTGGACAAACGCTCATTAAGAGAAACAGAAAGTGGGGTTAAGACCCCATTTCCTTCTCCATTCATCAAACTGCCCGAGGTGAAGGTCTGCTGATCCAGAGAGGTGGGCAAGGAGGCCAACCCAGCCATTATCTAACAGGGTCAGTTGTGCCCTGGTTTTCGTCTGAGAAGAGAATTTCTCCTACACCAGAATTGTCTGTGAAGAAAAATAAGGACAATCCACAAATGCTGGCTGATTGCAAAATAAGATAAAAAGTAGAATTCTCTCTAACCTCAGATGAATAACCAGAAGTCATTTTAGTCAAGAAATGGTGCATAAATAGAAGAAATGAAGTAATGTTCGTGGCTGCAAAGAGGGTCATTGTCCAAAACTGACTCCATGTGCCAATGACTTAGAATTTTTAGTTTCATCAAAATATGCAACTTAATCAAATGTAATAGCCTAAATACATTAATGGACCTGAAATAAATTGAATGTTTTCCAAAAAAAAAATCTCATTCAAAAAATAACCCAGATCTTCAGAATGAATCATATAACGATGTGATTGCATTCTTTTGAGAAACAGAGACTTGCCACATTATATAAACAATTCTAGGATATATAGGAAGACCTAATTCTCCTTGCTTAATTTACAGAGCTAGAATAAGCCTGACATTAAGCACACACCACACACACACACACACACACACACACACACACACACACACGGGAGGGCAGGGGGCTCACATATCCAATTCAGTAAACAGAATGAAAGGAAACAGACTTGGTTCCCAGAGTACAAAGCCTGTAATTCTCCAATGTACACATATGGGTTTATGCTTAAACTGGCTGATAAGAAACTGCTGGTGCCCATTCTTTTACAATACATGTAACTTTTCTCAACTTGTTTTATATCAATAGTTTTTCTATTGATAATAGATTATATATTGATATAGAAAACATTTTGTTTATTATATAATATATATTATTACATTATTCAACATAACGTGTTGAAGAAAGCAATTACGCAAGAGCCTATAGAAGAGATAATCCAATCTCAGGTACCAATTTCACGGACATTTTTCCTTTGAAATTATTGATTATAACCAAAAAATACCTCTTAGCTAGCCTTCTCTTTCCTTTGTCCTGAATTCACTAAGACAACTCTTATAAGGAAAGAATAGGGATTGGATTACCTTGTCCTACCAAGTCAGTGATGTATTTCTCAACGAGGCATCTCTGGGGGATCCCTGGTGTCAGGTGAAACACAGGCTGCCCTCCCTGGAAGGCGGGCACACCTGCATGCTGCAGTCTCCCTGAGGCTATGGCTTTGCTGGTGCATTTGAACTCTGGAGTGCTCCGATTTCACTGGTCTGTGTGATTCTGGAAATCTTTACTAT